>VXAU01004117.1:60487-96333 GCA_013399695.1 Formicarius rufipectus | reverse complement strand
GGTCTTTATTTCTAGCCCATAATCATAACTGGGCGGCAGGCGTTGGCTGAATGGTGTAAGTCGCCACCTCTGGAGCCGGCTCCTCCTCTGAGGACACCGGTTCGAATCCCGAGGAACTCACTGTCACCGTCCAAGTGTGCTCGGCCGTGGCAAAATGAACCTCAGGAGTAAAAGGAGTGGGGCCAGTTTCACGCACACTGTGCCTCACCTAAAAAATCCACTGCGCAGGCTTATCCCAAAATCTTCGTTCACGAAGTCCAGCCAACAACAACAATAATAATAATGCTTTTAAAGAGGCAGAGTCATAAGACAGTCCGCTGATAGAATATGGTGGAGGAGTTTTACTACAGCTGTCTCTTCTTTGAACAGTGCAGACTCCATCTCCTCCCCAGCCACCTGCTTGGCCAAGTCAGGTTTTCTCTACGGTACGCAATCGCCTATTTTGTTTTAAAGTGCCGGGGCAGCACTCACCTTCGGCTATCCTCTTCCCCAGAATCTGACTTTTCATTTCATAGTCCTTACGAACAATTGAAAAGTTGTCTGAGGCTCCTTCAGCGTCCCGTCCCTGTTGCCGGGTGCCAGTTGCGGAATTAGCAGGAAATCGGACACAGCACCACGACCAATATGATCTCCGGCTAATGCCCATTTATTGCTAACAAAGCTTACAGTTTTATACAATTCGAGCATCAGCATCATTCATACATCAAACGTTTATTGGCTACTACATACTGTTCACACGATCTTTTTATTCTATCATTGGCCAAAGTTAAGAATAACCATTGTCTTTATGGTCACAGTCCCTTGTCACGTAGGCATCTTCTTGTTCGTTTATTTTGCAGCTTCATACATATTTCCCATCCACAGTCTTCTCACCACAGGTTCTCACCACACAGTCGTATTGTCCCCACAAACTCAGAATATCTGGGTTGCTCATATTTGCAATGTGGCCTTGTTCTTGTAAATAACCCAGACCGTTGCAGCAGGCTGTGGTCCATCTCTAGCCCACAGAAATTTTCTCTCTGTATTTTTCATTTCCAGACCGCACCACTCACTTTCTGATCCGTTTTTACTGGCTCCTCTCCATGGAACAGAATGCCTTTGTTTAACCTGCTCTCTCTTTACCTGTAGTACACACCACAGCACAGCATCTGCCCTCAGGCTGGCACTGGCCACTGCTTGTTGTCTTGTCTTGGTGGAATGTGTGTAGACAGTGTGATGAACAGGGTGCAGGGAATGTCTTCTGGAACAGTAAAGTGCACATGATTTACTTATGCTGTGGGGTGGTTGAGATGAAAGTGATGATCTGTGCAAGCAGAAGCTGTCAAAGGAGCCAAGATAAAACATTTGACAGAAGGTAGTATCTCAGTGATATGAAGGTTGATTAATTAATTTTTGAAAAACTTCTCTGTTCTTTGTTATGTATTTAACATTACCTAGGCATGGTAGTGGCTGCATAAAGCTTTGTCCTATGCCGATGTCCTCGTCATCTTATTATTCAGTACACTTGCTAGAATCCAATTTTCTTCAGTGCTGGTGATTCAAAATTTCTTCTATTAACTCCTACTAACATTCTTATGACATTATAGAGTTGGCCCTAAGCAAATAAGAATCTTTCTGTAAAAGAAGTTAATCTAAATTTGAAATACAAGATTTCATGAACTGCTGGCTCCAATACACCTAACATTCAGCCCTTTGCTGAGATTATTCACTTTCTTACCTTGAGGTTTCACAGGTATGGAGAATGATCTGTTTCTCTGCTTTTTGCAAAAACTCTTTCATTGTACTCTTGAGTTGCATCAGTTTTTGTTAAGCTGCATAGATGTTTATGTAATGATTATCCGTATACAAATACCTGTGTCAATGTTCCATTAATATTGGTGGTACCCTTTAAGTACTCTGTGGGTTGAAGCAAAAACCAGGTTATGGTTATCTGAATAACCTGCATACACTTTCAAAGCAAAAAAATACATTTATTGAGAAACAATTCAGTAGCTGGTGGTACCACTGCACTGATAAAGGTTTTTTTGTAAAAACCCAGGAAAACGTTTCCCACTCCAGGTCCTATAACCAGATGACAGGCTGGATAGCAAGTCCATTCAAAGTCAGACTTGGAACACATTTAATTTTTTCATAAACTACTGATGTATTCATAAGTTGGAATTGACACAGCAAAGTGGAAATTTGAGAACATTATGAAAGCTAATCCTTAACCAGTAAAATAATATCTCCTTTATTCACCTGCTAATGTTGGTAGAGTTTTCCCTGTATAAAAACGTAGTGACTCTCTTTCTTCTGTAGGATTACAGGAAGCAGAAACTGAGGCTGAACTCAGAGTAAGGTGGAAAACAGGGGCAGTGCAAGGGCCAGTCCTCCAGTTCTGACTGATGAGTCAGCACAGTTTAACTCCAGTGCCAGTGGACCATTTCAAAGAGTGTTTTGCCTTCATCCATAACATTGCACCCAATCTAGTGGAACATGTCCTGGGGTAGGAAATGGGTGACCTTTAAAGGTCCCGCCACCCAAACCCTTCTGTGGTTCTATGATTTATGGCAGAACTTCTACTTTACTAGTAGCACTTAGTCAGGGTGTCTGTCTATTTAAATTGAATGAAATTACAGTACCCATCTCTAAAATTGTTATTGGTAGTTTTATATTTGCAATAATTTCATTACTTTCTTTTAGTGTGAGGAATGTTTAATGCCTTTTTTTGAAGTCCACAGGGAGCACTCTATGAAAAACAAAGCAAAACAAAGCAGATGTTTTTGTGTCTTACTAAATGATTTTAAATCTTGCTTGTACAGACACCCTGTCAATGCTCATATATTCCAAATATTTCCCATTTAAGTAGTTTGTTCTTGCAGTTATATATTTCTCCCACTATTGTTCTAGCCATTTCTTTAGGAGAATGCTTGAATGCTTCTTACAAACCAAAAGACATAGAACTGCTGTGAGAGACACAGGAATGGATGTCTTTGAAATACATGCAGGTTGTGGGGAGGGGGAGAGCAAATACTTTGGTACACTGAAATTAATTTTTTTTAGAAAAAAACATTAATATTAGAAATCATGTTTGTCAACTACAAAAACTCGGTGTTGCAAGGCAGAGATAAACAGCGACCAAGAATGTGGGTAGAGCAACAAACTAAGGCTGGATTTGTGCAGCACGAGGAGCCTTATCAGCTGTGACAGCCACTCAGTTCATGCACTGCCTGCCATTTGAAGAAACAATAGAAGCTCCAGTGAGTGGCTCTGCTCACCGAGTGATACCCCTGAAGGTCCCCTGGTCCTTGAATTCAGGAGAGGTGGGTCAGCACAGAGAGGTACACAGCACAGAGAGGAACAGCAGAACGGGGGACACGGCACGCCCATAAAAATGGTTTCTTAAATCAACATGTTATCTCAGCGCTGTAGAGTGTAGGAAACAGTCCTTATCAAGAGATTTATTGGTGGTCACTCATAAATAAATATATTTTATGACAGATCTTGAAGAACTGTGAAGACAAGAAAATGAGCAAGAGATATTTGCTCTGCTCTTTATAATTACTGGTGTTCTGGTGCCATTCAGTATAAGTGTTATCAGTTACATTATTAAATGTACCCAGTAAATCATTTTATTACGTTTTCTTTTGCATTTTGAAGTAAAAAACTTGTATTTTTTCAAACTTTGCAGGACAATTAATGAGCATGTTTGTAAGCTGTTGGACCATATTTCAAAGTAGAGCTACTTGAATCAATTATCTTGAATTATCCCTGACAAAATGGTTGATATTTTCTGCTGATAGTTTGGAAATAACAACTTTGCTACTGATTTCCAGTTCAGCTTTATCTTTTTCATTCCTTGGCATTTATTGGAGTAGCAGTCTTGAGACTGATTAAAGGTGATATGGAGTCATAGTTTTTCTGTATGTAAATATGGTATTTATTCTATTCCTTTATCAGCATTTCTACACCAAATTCCAGACCAAAAATACAAGGTCGTAATGTACCTATTTTCTGAGATTTTTCTTGACCAATACATTTAAATGTAGCTAATCCTTTTATTAAATAGATTTGTGTTTACATTCCACTAAATATTGATAATCATTGTAAATGATTGGAATTAATATTTAGCGGAAGTGTATTTGATATATTTATTATATTAAATATGCACCTTGACTCAAGTCCTGGGATTTCACATTTGTCCTTTTTTTCTTTTCCTTTCACATTTACTGTTCAACATGATGTTCCCTCTTCTTCAGAGAAGTGGGAAAGACTTTTTGTCATTCTTGTTTGAAGAATGGCTCCTCTGGCTGAGCCACACCTTGATGTTGGGATGTACACCATGGTAGCCTACATTTATTAAACAAAATGTTCTTGCTGTGCAGAGAATTGTCTGAAAGGCCAACGATGGCAGGTTGAGCAGAGGCTTTGCCTTTGAAGTTCTCCCCAGAAAGATGCCAAGGATTTGGCAACAGAGCACGGAGCTGTCACAAGAGCATCCTCTGAAGGGATGGATGGGACATGGAACCCCTTCATCCCTGTGGGAATTCCATGAGGCCTGAGCTCATTGATGGCACTTTCTTCTGCTTTGAGGGGAAATCTGACTTTCCACTGCATGAAATTGGAAGAAGTCTTGGAATGACCATCTCTTAATGATTGCCTTGTTGACTCCATCTCACCCAGATGTCCATGTCTCCTGTACTGGATCCCTCCTAGCTCACTGGGAAATCACCTGAGAAGTGTAGAGTTGGGATGGGAGCTCTCTGGGAGGCAGCAGTCAGTAAAAAAGGGTCATGAGCTATCTCCAATGAAATATTGCTGATTCCCAGAGGAATTAACACAGTTGTGCTCCAGTTTACCGTCTCCATCTAATATTTGCCTCTGTTGTAAATGCCAGGACAGACAAATAACAGGAAGAAAATTCCAATGCTGCCAAACCCTATAAAGTGTTGAACATGTTACAGGGGTCTATGACAAATTCTGTCAGAGTGTAATTCAACGAGGAGTAATGAAAGTAAAAGATAAATGAAAACTGAATGCAAATGTGATTTAAAACTAAACAAGGCATCTGTGTTTCATCACTCTGTCAAATGGGGCAGAAACACAGATCTGTGAGCATACAAACACATTGTATGCAATTTCTAGCAATCACCTTTCCTGCAATGAATGGGAGCAGCACTAACATACTGCACACATTCCATTAGACCTGCCAATTGAGTCATTGTAACTTAAAGCAGCACGTTCTAATTGGGAAATATTATCAGCAGAGAAAACAAAGATGGCCTTTGGGATGTAACTGAAAGATGAGATGTCAGAGACGGAACTCCATTCTGGCATATACTGTAGTTTCTCCTCAAGGGTGGTAATTTGGAGTAATGAGTAGTCCTTGTTGAATGACCTTGTGCATCTGCTGTACAGCCTATTCCATCTGTAACTCACTTTCCATCAATTGCACTTTTAGTAAAATTAAATGTGCCATCATAAGGCCCTAAAAATGAGCAACACAATCTCTGCATATGTTCACAGCTCTTTAGCTTGGGACTTGGGGATGGCAGAAGTTCATCTTGAAGCTTTTGTTCATGCCAAAGTGCAGTTTGTTGATTGAAAGCTGCTTCGGTGATAGAGCTAGGTGAGGATGGCAGGGTTTGTTTAGCCTTCACCGCAGCACATGGAAGGATTGGAGGTTGGAATGCCTGCTGGAGCCAACTTGCTGCTAAGAGGCCACCTGCATGGTGGCATGAGGAACAAACTGTCCCTTCCCTCCCCACCACCCCATCCCAGGCAATTTACAGTCCTTTACAAAGCATGAACAAGAATACACTGCCATTTTGGCAACAAAATTGCCAACAAAATTCTGTTTTGTCAGAATAATGATAGAAGAGTATTGTCAACAGTTTTTGTTCTTACATGTAACTGGGTAAAATATTTCTGCCCATTGCAATGGACAGTGAAGAACTGTATTAAAGATTTATTTTAAATTATCTTCCCCTTTGCTGTGTTTTATTGTAGTTTGATAAACATGGAACCGTAAATTTACAGGTTGGATTTTTGTTGTTGTTGTTTTTGTTGATGCTTGGTCAAAGCATAAAACCAAAATTTTTGTGTCCATGTAATTTTCTCCATTAAGGTAGAACATGAAGATTTTAATTACTAATGAAAGAGTCTGTTTCAAACCATTTTTTGGAAGAATGACTCTTGGGATAAGTTGTCTGCTTTTGAAAAGGAAATCTTAGGATCTTAATATAATTGCTGCTCTGGAAAGATTCATTTAGAGATGGTATACATTTCTGTCTATAGGTAGCTTTAAGGAAAGCTGACTCTGTGTAGCCACTCTCTGAACATGTGGAGTCTCCTGTCACTGCTCCAAATTCAAATGACTTCCCTGTGATTTGATGTGCAGAGAAGCTGGGCAGCTGTAACTCCGAGAGCTTAGTGCTTTGGGAATCCTGGGATATATGACCAAAATTTCAAAAGTGGTAGCAACTTACATACAATCTTTAATTGTGACAGGCTCTGCCTTCAGTTTTAAGGCTCTCCATGTATAAACAGTGAGGGATGCCAGTCCCGAGCCATTCCCCTGAAAGGCAGTTTTGGAGCAATGTGCCAATACCCGGCAGGTACTGGTGACAGCAACGCGTCTGAAACTGAGTTAGTTTCCAAAGTGATTCCAGCAGCAAGCAGCACTGCTTATGCATTATTTAGGATACAGATGGTCTCAGATAATTTCAAGGAGTTTTACTAATTTTGTTACATATTCTGAATATTGGCATAGCCTGCTAGAAGCGACAGGAAAACACAATTTATGCCCTCGCATAGGAAATCACCTTTTATTTCCCCTTCTGTTTTTAATCCTTCATATCTCAGATTCAAGCCTTTGAGAAAGGGACCTGCCCATACTTTTCTTTCTGGATCATAAATAATGCATCATAATGGAGCACTTTGAAGTACTTTTATTGGCTGATGGTGTCATCTTCAGTATTTATCTTGTCTACACTCCAGTCAGTGTTTCCACATGCGGTAAATCTGAAGCTTGGGCCCGATAACAGTTTAATCTTTATGATTTCATTGACTAAGAATTCAACTGTACAATCCCACTTTTTCCTTCCATCGCATCTTAAGAGCTTTTCCCGTGTCACAAATTGTGCAAGACTAGATTTACTCTGTCCCAGGAATAATATCCTTATTTTAGTCTCATTTTGAAAATTCCCCTCCTCAGAAGTCTCATTTGCAATGGTGGTGGTGAAGCAGCCCATGGAGTTTTGGGGTCATTTGCATTCAGCAGGCTGGCTGCCATCAGCCAGCCCTGATCACTGCGGGGTATAAATTCTCTGCCACTCCAGTACATCACTGTGATTGGAGGGGGGTTTAATTCTTTAGGAAATATACTCTGCCTGTGTCTCAAATACACATTCTAAAAAAGCCTGTGTGCTCCAGGATGAACCTGTGTGTTCACCAGCATCCAAGTCTGTTATCGTATTGACACTTAAGTATGTAGGTGTATCATACAGGGTGAAAGCAGAATACTTAGATATAAATACACTTCAACTGGTTAAAGTTTTTCCTTTAAAAATATCATTTTAACTATACAAAGCATGTTTTTACTGGAAAGTTACTGCTTTCAGAAACAAAGTTTGGGGGGTTTATGGATCTTGGTTTTTTATTTAAAAATATCATTTACTCAGGAAGAATTGTTTCAAAGGATAACTCATATGAATTTCTGAAGTGTTAGGGATAAAATAAAAACTTACTTATGAAAAGGAAATAAAAAGCTGAAAAAGAAAGTATTGTGGTGCTGCAAACAGAAGTAAAAACACATTCTTAACATGAGCCATAAAAAAGTCTAAAAACTTGTATAGGTTTATTGTTTTTCTGTGGGAAGAATGTTTTTCATCCTATGTTACGTTCTGATATCACTGTGGTTGCTTCACACCTCGTAAGTGATGCACAGACTTTCACTAGGATGCAGTGTGCTTCCAGTTCAAACTATGCATGTTCTCTGTCTAAAAACTTCTCAGTAAGTGATCAAACTTGACTGAAGCCATCTGACTTCTCTTTGTATTCCCACTGTTGTTTCTCACCACTGGCTACAAAAACACAGTTGAAATTTCCGGAGAAGTTTGTCTTTCTTTATTTTCCATGGGATGATGGCAGTGTGACCATGAGTGGGGAACGTAGGAGCAGAAGGCACGTGTTGTTTGGGGTTTTTTACCTGCTGAGGCATTTCTCCTTTGTAAAACCAATCTGCACTAAGATTAAGACAGAAGAAAGCTAATAAGAAGGCTGTCCATGTAGTTGATACAGAAACCATCCTGGAAGCCTCCCCTTCTAATAAAATTCAGCTACAGAAACCCATGACATAAATGCACACGTGGACATGATGGCTAAAAAGGTAATGCTTTATAAAACCACCCAGGAGCTGCCTGTTTTCATGCACTTTTAAGTTCCCATGCCAGGCGGACTTAGAAACAAACCCTGTTTTCTGGGCAGTTTTGACAAAAAGTGAGTTCCCACACGGGTGATCCACCAGAGTGGTGTGGGTACAGCATGTGAGTGGCTGCAAGCAATGACACCCCCAGCCAGCCTGAAGTGCCACCCTGGGCCCTCAGCCTGCACATGTTTGTCCTCCTGCAGCTCAGGAGATGGTGGGTGACCCTCAGGGCACAGGGCAGGATGGGCTCAGGGCTCAGTCAGGTGCAACACGTCTCAGTGTCTCTGCTGCCTGGGCACACCCAAGGCAGCTTCAGTCTCTACAGATTTTTGGTTTCATCAGGAGCCAGAATTTACTTATTATTTCTCAATCTGCAGAAGGGGACCAGATATTCCTTGCTTTATGTACTGCAGGATATAGACAGGGAACATTCAAGGTGTTATGAATTACATCCGGAAGAAACGGGCTGTGCCAACTTTATTAAGTAATAAATCTTTTCACGTGAGTTTTTCCATCCAGTCCCATCTTTACTGTTTTAAATGGTTGCTGTTTTGATAGTGATGATACTTAAGACAGTGCTGAATTCTAAAACCAAGAGATTCATGTTGAGGAGTATAGCTCATATTTTAAAGAAATTAATGTCTCAGCCACTCTGGGGCTTATGAAAAAAAAATCAATCCAGTGGTGTATGAATTTCAGCACCTACTTTGCATGATTATAAAAATCCACATGCAATGCAGATGTCTCATAGAAAATCCACTCACAGATGGGCTAGTATTTCAGCTTACCCCTTTTGCTAGTACAGCTAACTCCCTGAAGACCTTCCATTCAGTTACCTTGCAGTGCTTCCCTCCACAGGATCTTTTCCTTCTTTGCTGCTGCAGGAATCTTGATGTCTTGAAGTCTCCTTGTTCCTGCATTTCCCTTTACTCAGTGCACATCCTGCAGCCTTCACTCATCCTCAGCCCCAAAACACAAATGGTTCAGAGAGGACTCCTTCCATTTCTGACCATCCCAGAGCAGTTTGTCCACTGACAGACCTGCCCCTGGCCAGAGAGGCAGAACATATTTCCACCAGGGTGCCAGACAAATGCTAAGAAATGCCCACATGTTGCTGCTCTGTCTGCCCTGCAGGTCACCTTCTGGCAGAGCAGCTGTCTGAGGAGCAGGTGTGCAGTTTGGTGACAGCCTGTCTGATGGGGCAGCACACAGTGCCTCAGCCTCCAAATTAGCTGAATAATTACTCTGTGTGTTGTCCATAGGATCAGGTGAAAATGTGCTCCCCTTTAGGTTCACTTGTGGGTTTCACTCCTCTCACTTCAGGCGTGGCCAGCACTTCTCCAGCTTGTGATAAGCTGCTTCCCTCCTTACAAAGCACTTGTTGAACTTGTGCAGGTGGACTCCCTGCTGGATGGGTCTCGTGCATCTGAGATGTCCCAGTGGTGCCACAGACTGTGCTGACGCCCTACAAGTGTGCAAGATGCAAGCAGTTTCTCCATGCACGTGCAGCAGACTCAGTGAGAAGACACCAGACTTAGCAGCACAATGCACACACACAGCAAAACAAAAATAAAGGACTAAGACTCTTCATCGAGCTGCTTAGCGCAAAAACATGCAGCCACCCTGCTCTCCTCTTACATTTGTTTTCTGGTGCTGTTGATTATACAAAAGAGCAGCTGTAGTGGATCACACTGTTGATCCATCTGGCTGCATCCTCTCTCTGTCAGCGCCAAAAACTGAAGATTAGGGCTCAGAAAGAGGAGAGAAGAAGCATGTCTTGAGTAATCACCTTGTTTCTGACAGGTTGTACTTTGGGGACCTAGTTGCCTAGTGGTAGTTTAACAATTTATTTTGCACAGATGTTAAAAAAGGAATCTGTGGCATCCCTTGGCAAGGAATTCAGCAGCTTAGTTTTGTATTTTGTGGAGAATCACATCCTTTCAATTTAACTCAACATGTCCAGTTTTCATGCTGCTGGAAGCAGTGATCACTCCTTACATTCCTCATGCTATTCATGCTTCAACCTTCCTTTACATCCTCCTTTTCTGCTTGAAAATCCCACCTCTTTCCTTGCGTTACCTCTGTGTTAGCCATTCCACAACTTATGTACTGACCACTGCAGCTGTTCCCGGTCCTGACATACCATTTTTGAGATGAGAGAAGCAAAATTACACACAGTATTGAAAATGTGTTTAAAATGTGGACATAATCCCCCGGCATTATGAAGATCTGTTTGGTTCTCTTTTCCTTTGTAATCCCTCACATTTCATCTAATCTTTTTTTATTACAGTTGAGCACAGAGCTGGCATTTTCATACCTCTATTTATTAAAACTCAAAAATCCTGCTCCTGGGTGGGAATGGTCAGCTCAGAGTTCATTTTGCTTATGAACTTTGGCTTTCTTTTACCACATGCATCCCTCTCTTCTGAGTTTCATCTGCCATTCTATTATCCAATCAGTCAATCTCATTGAGTTCTTCCACAGTTCCTCCCAGTTAGTTCTCCCTTTTTGCTACTCTGATAAGTTTGGAAGACTTATCATCCAGTCAGTGTTAAAGCACTGCAGGCCTGCCAGGCTGCCCAGCAGCAGAGGACGTGGCATGGGATGCTGTAGGAGCTGTGCAGGTCTTTATGTGTAAATAGGTGTTATTCAGAGTGAAAAAAAATTGCATTTACCTCTTAATGAGAACAAGTTTCTATAGTTTTGTAAAAACATACTTTAAACTTATGAATTGATTATTTGCAGTATGGACGTGTTTCAGACCCTGAGAACAGAATTATGATAGCTGAGTATTTCATTTATGTATTTATAACAGTGTATTTTACCCTTTATTCTTCTGAATTATAAACTGTCTAGGAATCATTCTTAAAGAGGTGAAATTTTCTTAATTATTTCATCAGCATGTTTAAACATTAAAATATGTCAGCTATATGTCTTCCTTGCTAGTTCCAATTACCTGGGAGTGCTAATAAGTGTCTCCTATCAGCTGTTCTGCATTACTTTTGTATTCAGGATCGTGGGCTTAGAAAAACATCCTGTAATAGTGATTATTCTTTTCTTGGAATCTGAAGCACCATCTTTGAACTACAGATGTGATGGCAGGATTATACCTGAATACCTGAAGGGAGGATCTGATGCAGATTGCATTAGGAAGTGTTCAGTGAATGGTTTTAAATATATTACATTATTATATCAAAGTTTAGATATACTAGAGTAGGCTTAGAGTTATTGTTTTCTTAAACAATACAGTAAGGTAGTTTGTGAGTGTAGATTAAAGGTGAGACGTTTTCACTGGTTGAGGAAAGAGAACTCAGTGTTTTGTAGGCTTTTCCATCTTTGCATTATTTTATGAGCAAAATTCATTATCTTTGCTGTCAGTGCAGTTTTTTGTATGTAGATATACTTGTGTGGGAGACATAGCTCAAAGATAAAATGCATGCATGAATATGGAGATAGTGTATTTTAAATATACAATTGCACACCTCATAACTGCATTCCTTTCACTGTTGTGGTGTGCAGCTCCACTGACCACAGGGTGCTTGAGGGACAGGACAGGACCACGCAGTGCAGGAGATGCTTCCAGCAAAAGAGATGATTTAACAGATACAGGGTGTGTTTGAGAAAGCACTCTGCAATTAGCAGCCCTGAGCTGGGACAGAGCAAAATGTATCTTACTCATTCCTACCTCTGAAAAAATCCAAACTACAAAACCAGGATGAACCTTGTGTCTCAGCTCCTTCTTTCCAGCCTAGGCACTGAGAAGAGGTGCAAAGCATGGACCACACAGACCGAGGTCTAGATGTGCCATTGTATAAACTTTTAAAAGAAACATTGCTACATTTCCTTTTGTAAAATGGGTTTCTGTTGTGTTATCTAAGGTCTTGTTTCACTGTTTGAAAGGTTAATGTTGCAGGATTTTTTTTGGAGGACAGGAAAGGCATCTGTTCCTGGGCAAGCCGCACTAAAAGACAAAATTCCACCCAGCCCCTGAGGGTGTTTGTGGAGCACCAGAGAAGGTATAGGGTGTTCAATAACTTTAGACATCTCAGCTGCATGTTCTGCATCTCCATCTGGAGGCCCTGTGTGTGCACACTATTTGTACACAGTCCTAATGCTCCTGAGTTGAGGTGTTCCTGTGGAATTAGCTGGCTAAAGTAACCAGGAGTGGATAATTTACCCTGGTGTAAATATAATGGGACCTGCCCAGCAAGTGGGGATTGACAGTAAACACTGACAAACTCAAAACTGTAACAGTTGGAGGAGTTCACTCTCAGAGCAGCTGAATCCTCTCTTATCAGCCAGAGCTAATGAATTAATTATCAAAATGGCCTTTCTTCCTCAAGATTTGATGCAGTCAGAGTTGAATGTTTTGGAAGGACATTTCAAGGGAAGATCAACTTAAATAGTATAAGCAGTTGCAAAGCCATTCCTGGTGTATCTTCCCAACCATGTCATGAGTAGTTAAGTCAGTACTACAAATAATTTGTGATCGTGGTCATTAATGAAACAGAAAATTCTGATTTATTGCAGAGTTAGCATAGTGGCTCAGCAAATTAACACCATGGATTTGGGATCCTCAAAATGGTAACAAGTATGTTTTAGGATGAAAAATTGCAATAAACAAGTAGTCCATTTGTTTCCATTAATTTATTGGCACAGAATTATTCTGTGCAAGCAGAATATCATTTTTTAGAAAACTATTATAAAGTTATTCTGTATTATTTATTTTCTTGGTATTTTTAAGCTTTGGGTTTGGTCACATTTTGCTAACCCTTTTTCTGAACTATATATATATATTTCTTGCTGATTAACACATATTTACATATAAAGAACTAGACGATTTGGAACTGGCACATTTTAATCTGCCTTTTATAGGCATACTGGGTTAATATTTTCTGGATGGCATTCAAGGAATTGCTACATGTGTGGCGGATTTTTTTTTCCCTTTATCAAAGATTTCCTTTG
This sequence comes from Formicarius rufipectus, assembly GCA_013399695.1. Classification (NCBI taxonomy): domain Eukaryota; kingdom Metazoa; phylum Chordata; class Aves; order Passeriformes; family Formicariidae; genus Formicarius; species Formicarius rufipectus. Next base: position 82,961 of record VXAU01004117.1, on the reverse strand, counting down.
TAGCTACTGTGTTTTGGTGGGGTTTTTTTGTCCAGGTTTCACCATATTTTGTGCTGTTTGATTACTCAGGGACTTGAGATGATTGCCTGTTGTAGAAACTGTAGGATGGAGGTGACAGAAAGAGAGATCATTGTCAATTCCTGAGACGTGGGTCTGAATTAGAGGTCTTACTGTTTGGGCTTGTTTATTTTAAATATCCTGTGTGCACACAGATTTTCTCTCCAGACTCACAATTGAATCACAAAGTGGGAAAAGCTAATTATTTTTAATACTTAAGAAGGGTTTAAAAAAAAGGAAGATTTACTTAATGATAAAGGTAAAAGAGGTAAAAGAGTCTGAACAATACTTTGCTCATGAGATGATTATTTCATGAGTTATTCCAGTGTAACAACACCAGTGTCTGACCTGGTGCCGGGCATGGGCTGGCACACTGGACGTTGCCTGCAGCCTTCAGTTCTGCTTTGTGCCTGCTCTGGATTCCCTCTGCCTTTGACAGTGGGAAGGAGCTTGGGCACAGAGCACAGTTGAACTCTAAACCTCATTCTGAGCATCAGGCACTTAAAAGTTTGACCCTGAAGCCTCCAGGAATGTTCTGTGTGGACATGAGCCTTTAGTTCATCCAGGCAGCTCCAGCAGCTTTCTCTTGTCAAGCCTCTGAGGGCAAGAGACTCTTCAGGGATAGGGAAGAGCTTATTCCAGGGTCAGGTTGTGTGTAGCCAGCTTGCCTTTCTGCTTGGGACTGAATTAAACACAAGGCTCTCTAATCAGATGGTGTTTCTGAGTTTCAAAAGGCTGATCTAGTCCTTTTTTTTTGTCCTTTTTTTCCTCTGACAGTAAACTATGAGGGACACTGATGGAAGAATATCAGGAAAGTTATCAAATAATACTTCTCCATGTGAGGTCTTCCAGCTCCCAGCATGTTAGTTAATAAGGAGTGTTTTCTCTGTTTCTTGCCTCAATGTCTGTCAACTTCCTAACTTTTTGGAGGCTACGGAATTTTTATGGTCCTCTTTGGACCAGTGCAAAGTCTGTGTGTGTCAGTAGGTCACCTAGACTTTGTTTCTTGGAGAAGAAGAGGTTGTGAAGGACAGCAGTGCTCAGCTTTCCTCCTCAAACTTTCCTGCCTTTTCTTTTTTTTTTCTCTGTAGGAAACACCTTTGCTGTGTTTCTTGGCATAGAGATAGGAGATAGAGAATAGACTTGAAAAACATCGAAAAGGGCAATATTTAGCACACAGAATGCTTAAAAACAAAAAAACTGATTACTACAGTGCCAAGAAAAAGAAGTGTAACACCAAAGGGGCATTATGGAAGAGTCCTGAGAATTCAGAGGCTCTTGCTAGGAGTGCAGTCATCAGATAATTATTTTATTGGAATTAAAAGACAGGCTCCTTAAGCTAAGAGATGCATTGACCTGGAAGTGTGAATGCTCAGGTTTCTCTCTCACATAAATCTCTGTCAGGAGATTGCCTACCAATGGCCATGGAAATGTGTAGTAACTATTAAACCACAAGCTTTAGGGCATGAGCTAACTAGTAGCAAATAGTTGAAGAAGCTTCCCTTTAGAAAGGTTATTCCATAATTGCCCAGGCTTCCAACAAACCTTCCTTTGAAACATGTTTTATTGCCTATAATCTGATCTGATTTCTGAACTGCTCTTCTTTCTTGGTGTTTTAATTTTTATACAGGTCAGAAAGATCAGAACTCTTTAGATCCTGTTGGTTTTAAACTCTGTGGAGTTTTGTCATTGTGAATGAAAGCAATTCAATCTTCTTGAAAGAGGAAAGCACAAAAAAGACAGTTATTTTTCAAATGCATTTAATACTATTGTGTCACGTTTTCAGAATATGAGTCCAGTCGTCCAGAAAGAGCCACTGACCTTTTGGGCTCTCAGGTCCCAGACATAACAGAGGCTGGTGGCTCCTTTCTTTCAGGGTTGGTTTGCCCTGCTGCTTCCAGGTGTCATTGCTTCTATCCATCACCTTGATGGCCTGTCGCCAGCCTCAGAGGGCTGCAGACATCCCCATGATCTAACTGAAAGAAGACATAAATGATCGCTCACTACAGAGTATGTACCTCTGTGGTTTTGTCTATGGTTTCTTGATAACCTGACCGTGCTGCTTCTATTCTTTCTCTCTCTCCTGCCATTCACAGAAAGCAGGGGATCATTACTCCAAGTTACCTTGTAGGCTATTATTATTTGCACACAAGCAGTGTGGATCATCTTTCCTTTATCTCACCTCACCAGTGTCCTATTAATTGTTCTTTCCCAGTTCTTTATCTCTTTCCACTGTGTTTCCAGCACAGCTCAACCCTGGCTCAGTATCTTCTCCAAAGAGCTGGAGCTGAGCTAATGCAGCTGTATCAGTTTCAGTATCCAAGCTAACTGGCTAACTCAGATATGTCTGTGTGACACTGCTGGATCATATAGATATACCCAACTGAAATAAAAAACAACAAACCACTATATTTAGGATGTTGACATATCTAACATTACTCTTGCATTGCTCTAGAGGTCACCTTTAAAGAGGATCCAGAGCTGCTTTTGTAATGAGCTTCTGTGCTAATGACAGTGATGCATCTGTTGAATGCTGTGGCTAAAACTAGAGGATACATTTGATCTACTAGCACCCAACACAAGTTCAGCATCAAACCTTCCAGGTACAGATTTAAAACCACTTGCCAAAACTCATCCCCAGATTTTTGATTATTTGAGTCAAGCCAAATTCTACCCTGCTTGACTAGAAATTGGACACCTGATACACATTTCACAGCAGCACAGCAGTGCTTTTCAGTGATTCATGTACATCAAATACAAGCCATTGACTTCCTGGCCTTCTAGAAGTGTTTCTTGTCTGTATGCCAGAGTTTAAAAGGGTGTGCTTTTCTGTGCATAGGTCTCCACATTAAAGATTTAAAAGGTACTTGACCCTATGTAAACCAGAGATACACTAAACCTTTTGAATCTTTTTAGCATTTATGTAGTATATAATGCGCTACATAATTTTGGTTGTGACATCGCTGGAGGAATTATTTTATGGAGGCATAGTTATCTAACATCACTTTTTGTCAAATTCAACATTTGTGTGGAAACAGTTTGAAAATGTGCATTTTGAGTACCCGGTGTGCCTCCATGCACTTACACGTATTCACTGAGAATGTTGAAGTACAGCAGCTCTGACATTCTCTGCACATGCCAACACACACAGCTTTTACAGGAGGTTCACAGGAGATGTTCAAATAAAATATTCATTATTTTCTTGCTAAAAGAAAAACCACTTTCAGACCTGCAAAGTACTGTTTGACAGAAAATAACTTACAATCTGATCTGGTCTCATTTTTTGATATAAACAAGAGCAGGAAAGATTTGCTGAAATGAGTGTACATTTTATGTTTGCCAGGATGAGTGGCAATTAATGGAGTGAAAAGATTGCAGATTTCTTAGCGCTTTTTAACCTGCTTATTTCGTTTCCAAGCTTCTGAGATCAATTTAGCAGCAGGAAGTTGTGCAGAGCAATTCGGCTCCAGTTGACCCTGGAGGGGTTGTTGCTGAATGAGACTTAGTTACAGCTCTGTTTCCTTAATGACACCTTGCTGCAATAAATGACACCTTCTTAACCTCAAGTTGTATTTCCAGTCAATTCATGGCAATTCCCAAGGTACATCAGGAGGCTGAAAACAAAGTCCTCTGGAGAAACGTGTCCCCACAGGTTGTCCCCACATCACAGGGCACCTGGCAATGCTGGCATATTTTTAACTTCTGTAACTGGCTGGAACACATCCTTCTTCACGCTGATTAACGTCATTAGAGCAGCAATCTGAATCCACTGATAAATCAACTTCTCCCTCCTCCTTCTCTTCTAGCACAGGTTTCCTATAAAAAGAAACCCTGTTAGCCACTCTGCCTTCTTTATTTGAGGAATGCTGCCTGTCAGGAGCAGCACCCCAGCGATTTCAAATGGAATGTGCTACCAGCTGACAGGCAGTGATTTCCCACAGTGTCTCGTTCGGGAGGAGCAGTGAACAGTCCAACAACATTTGAGTTTGTGAGAGCAGAAGATCTGAGGTTTAAGAACAGTGTTCTGTTACTGCTGCTGTAGGTACCACAGCAGGGTTTACAATTGCCATAAGAAGTGATAGGAAGGGGAGTGACTTGTCTAGGGTGGCCTCTTGCCCCCTTCACTGTGCCATCAAACAGCCTGATCCAGGAAAAAAATGCCTGGAAGAAGCAAATGAAGTGAAGGGCTTTCTTTTTTCCCCAGCTACCATGTTCTTGCTGTGCCATTCAGCCCCACAGGTTGTTGCTGCCTGGTGTGAGACGACAATACCACCTTAGTGTTGCCTTCTGCCAAACAAGGAGAGGGAAACTCTGGTTTGGGGAGAACTGTTCCCTCAGCAATCCCAGGGACCTATTAGATTTTAAGCCACTTACTGTTTCCTGCTGCTCCAGCCACAAAAGGCAGTGGAAAGGAGCCAGGAATCTGCTTATTCTGATCAAAGTCCCTTTGGATGACATTATTTCCATTTATGTGACAGGCAACCCATTTTAATTTTGCCCACTGTGCTTTTCTGAACTGAATTCATTGCACTTGCTTCAGAAATACAGAGCATAGAAAGTAACTCTGTTAAACATATGTTTATGTAAAGCATTCATTTAATTTTTTACAGCACTGTTATTAAGCAAAACCCCTTGTAATTAAAATATTTTAAATTGTTCACTATGCTATAAATTATGCCAAATATCTCACCATATCTTTGAGGGTTTTGCACATACACACCTCATCAGAGAGAGCAGGACATCCACACAGTCTGACTGACAGCTGATAAAGCTTTATTTTATAAAAATGTTTTAAATATCTTCTACTAAAATCCACTTTGAAGGATCAGAAACCGAGTAGGTCCATAAGAAGTAAAGACCTAGGAGTGCTTCTGTCTCAAGCTCACAAAATGAAGAATGGCAGCACGTTCTGTAAGTAAAAGAAAATCTGTAGTGTTGCAAAATAGTGTGCATGAATAATTACTGTCTTCTTGCATAAGATCAACAATAGATGAAAGAGAAATTAAGCAGCAAGGAAGAAAGAATCGCATTATGGAACGTAGAAGGAAAAAGGTTATGCTGAATCTCCATTTACCCTGGAGGAGATTTGGGGCTGCAGCTCTCACGACCTTTAGCCCACAGCCCTGCAGCAGAATGCTGCTTTTGACAGGGTTATTGGGCTCAGTTGGCTTCCTCCCACCCCTTCTGAGCAAGGCAAATCTGCAAGGGGAGGCAATTTAAGACACAGGGAGAGATGATAATTATAACTTGCTGGAGGCCTATTTCCAATAAATGAAGTGCTTCAAAAGAAGCAAAGTACTGTGCTGTCTTTTGACTGCAAACCTTTAGGGAACTAGTGTAAGAAAATGAAGTAAAACCCTTTTTTTTTTTTTTTTTTTATTTTTTCACCCCAAACTTGTTAATTTGCTAACTCTAATGCCTTGTCAGAAAACAGCATGGTCAACTTTGAACACCAAGGTTAGTGGCACTAATAGTATCCCCTCCAAGCATTATAACTGTGAATTACCACTGAAATGATTAGACAGATAAGAGTCTATTTTGGGAAGAATCAAATATCTTATCTGGGCGCTGTACTAATTGAAAGCAACCTTGTGTGGTAAGAAAACAAATTCTTACTGAATTCAGCATAAACTCAAAGATGTTTCATCCATGTGGACGTCTATAATATAATATACAGAAAGATGGGTTATGAACCAGAGGTTTTTTATAAAAGTTTAATTTCTGTGTGTATTTCCATGATTTTTCCATATAAACTTGTGCTTAGTTTTCAGTCTTTTATATTCACAAACACACACTGCTAACGAGAAAGTGCTCATGTATTGCAGATAATGAAATTCACTGACATTCACATTTTATGTTAGCATAACTCAGGCAAAAGATAAAAGAAAATCTCTAGAGCACAACCAGAAGAGAATATAAACAAACAGAGGTCTCCTGGATCCCTATCACATGCCTTGATCATAGAATAGTCTGTCTTCCCTTATCCTACCAAGATAGCAACAGCAAGATGAACAAACAAGCACAGAAGAGAGGAGGGCTGAGCTGAGCTCTGCAGGACTGATGATGCCTTTGCAGGAACCAGGAGTGCTGTGGGTGATGGGCAGCACAAGGACACCCCTGTCACTACCCGCCATGTGGGGCACGGGTGGCACCAGGGCCGGGGGATGAGGCCTTTGGCATCTCCCACCTGCCAGATCCTTTCTTGCTTAACCACTGACATAGTAAGAATACTGGAGGCACCATCATTGATCAGGAAATGTTGTTTCATTACTTCCAGTTCTGTTACGGGAGTAAAGTGTCTATTCTAAAAAACCCCATCTTTTTACTGCTTATTACCTTCCTAATAGACTTTCGAGAATCAGAAGTAAAATCAATATTTTTCTTACTGTGCCCTGAAATAACTTTTTTTTCCCCCAAACTCGGGATCATTAATAAAATCTCAACCTTCTTTTTATTAATATGTATAATATAAAATCATACTCAGGGCCCAATAGTATAAGAATTCTAATATAGTTGCAGAGCCTAGGCTGGTGAAACACTGGATAAATATAATATAGTAGCATTTTATGGTATAGAAAAAAATGTAAAGAGTGTTTTTACCGTCCAGAAAAGCTCTTGCAAATTGGACCTTGGTATTCTCTGTTGCATTTCATTAATTTCCTAACATTTTTTTTAATGGGTTTGGGATTATTAGATAACCGTAACTTCTACAGTATTAAACATAGTTTACTCTGTGGTTTAATTTGTGCCATTAACCTGTGAAATAAGCTGCAAAAAGCCCTTTCCTCCTAATGAGCAGGGAAACAGTTTTCTTTTGTTTTCTGACTAACACAGGCATGAAACTCAAGTCAACACAAATTAGTCCATACAGCATTAATATCTCTTCCACCCTCAGCTGTCCTCCTCTTAATGAAAGAACTTGTTCCCCAACAGGAGGAATGCAGGGTGTTAAAGCAGGTTTTCTCCTCTAACTGTATGGTATGAAACTGGGAGGCATTAATGCCTTTTCCAAGAGAAGCAAGTTTTCTGAGTGGCCTTAGTCAGGATTTTTCCCTAATGCAGTGGCTGAGGTAGGAGAAAAAGAAGAGGCAGGGAGAGGGATGGATTTCCTCTTCTGTGGTCTTTCCTGAAGCAGGCAGAGGTCTCAAGGAAAGAATAACATGTAATTTTTCAATTGACATTATTACTGTAATGGTAGAGGTATAGAAACCTGTGAGTGAATTAAACCATGTTATCCCAAATGGCAATATTTGACATATGGAGACCCACAGCCTTCTTATGAGCATGGTGTCCAAAGGGGTGGAGATGCAGCCCCACCACAGGTCAGGTCTGCATTCCTCTGTCTGCTCCCCAAAGGTGTATCTGCTGGTACTCCACTTGGGGAAAAAGAGTCCAGGGAGGGAAGGCAGGCAAGCAGGCAGGCAGGAAGGGAGGAAGGAAGACAAAACTGATGCAGATGTTCTTGTTTGTTGGGTGGTAGGTTTTTCTAACTGCCAGCCAGTGAAAGGCCACTGAGCTGTCATGGTTGCTCTTGGCCCAAGAAGTAAGATTTGAAATGAGATAACAAGGAGTGGAGTACTCCACGTACAGACAGATTATCAGGGGAGCTTTGGTCATCACCTGCCTTTGGGTCTGAAGCTTCCTCATCATGAGTGAGCATCACATAGAAGTTGTTCAGTCCTCTATACAGGGGACAAATGCTGGCTGTTCTTTGCCCCCCCTTAATAGTATGAAACAAGAAATTGGAAAATTAGAAAATTATCTAAAGGAAAAAGGCTTCAGAAACCCTACAGATCACCTCTTCTGAAATCAGACAGACAGAGATAATGGAAATCAACTCTAGGAAAAGAGAAAGTTTCTAGAGAAAAGACACTGAAATCCAGTCATCATTTAAAATACACATTTTTTTGTCCTGGATGTAGCATATGAGAAAAAAAAAAAAGGGGGGGGGATTCTGAAAAAGAGAAACCAAAGAAATTTAGAATCAAATAAACTCACTCTGAATCAAGGAACGAACTGTCATTATTCAACAAAAAATTTGAAAAGACTGAGAAACTTATCAAACTAAATTAAATGAGGAGCTCACCTCATTGCAGGTGACTCATTGTAATTCAAGAAATTTATTACAGTGTAGAAGAAAACAGAGAGCAGATGGTGCAAAGAATCCTCAGCACCAAACACAGCTCAGTGCTGGGCTCAAGAGCCAGAATCCATCCTTCAGCCTAGGACCAATAGCAAGAAAATGCTGCCATTAAAGTGATTAAAAGCCATGCTGAGCTTCTAAGCAGTTTTTTTTTTTCAAATGGTTTCATTGGGTAACCAAATAGGAGTTCTCCTGCAGCTACTGGATTTGAAACAACTAATTAAAAGAACTTCCCATTGATTCATCATGGGAACATTAGAGCAGTCTTTAGAAATGGGAAAATAGGATTAACCTATCTTCCAATTTTCTGGTTAAAAAGAGCTTTAACAATAAATGGATAGAATCTTTAAGGTCTAATTGACTTCTGCTCTAGTGAGCAACAGTTACAAAAAGCCAAAATTTCTCCATATAAAATAGTGCTTTTAGAAGCACTTCACAACAAAGACATAGAAACTGAGGCAGTTGCAGCTTTTAATTCCTTGGGTTTATTTGTTTGCTTCTTCCTATAATCAGTGTCTCACTGGAATCCTGTATGACAAACACAGGAACATCCTTCTGCACACGGAAGAAAGGGCCACTGGTGGCTCTTTGGTGTCTTTTTGTTAAAAATACACTGCTTTTTTTTATTTTACCAGTCTAATACAAACATAAACACTTCCCATATTCTCAGCCTTCTCTACACACCTGCATTCTGATTCAGAGGATTCAGTTCTGGCACAGCTCTACAGGTGTGATGTGAAACCAAGGGGCTTGGTTTCAAGTGCAGGTGAAGAACAGCTGGTTTGGGACAGATCTAAAATATTTACTTCCATTAATTTGCTGCTGAGTTGTTTCCCAGGATGAGGACGTGAGTTAGATCTTACGCTGGACTTTTGAGAGGTTCTTCCCCTGTGCCAGGACTGTATTTTGACATTTCCCTGCTCAGATGGAGGAGTTACTGCAGTGAGCTCCGACCAAAAACATGCATGAAGTGCTGAATGCATTTGGAAGTCAGGACACAAAGGAAAACCCCCATCACAAGTACATCTGAAAATCTTACAAAAGTTGGGTCATAGTTTGAAGACATGCTATATCAACAATCTGTACTTTAAAAGCTTAGAAGGGCCAAGAGTATCTCTTCATGTACAGCTGACCCTGCTGTTTTCTGTAACCCATCCTCATCATTTCACAAGGGTTGGGTTGTCCGACCAGGGGACCCCAAATACAGTGAGGTGAAGCCACCATGTGCTGGGAAGGTGCTCCTGCTGAGGTCTCCCACCCTTGAGCAGGCACACAGGGGGCACCAGCTGCTTCTGAGAGGCTGCTGTGACTCCCTGAGAGCCACCTGTACATCACAGCTCAGTACCAGTGACAGACTCCAAATAGCAAATAGTAAACAGATGTAAGTGGGCAGTGCCCTCCTGGGCCCTTGACAGCAAATCCAAATCCGGGTTTGCTGGCTCCTGTTTTCCTTTAAACAGGCCTTTCTTTGTGTCTGCCTTGGAGGAACTGATTTTACCCCGCAGAAATATTATGAGGGCTCACTTTTACCTTCAGCTGCAGGAGTAAAACTTTCATGTTAACTGTAGTTACACATACCCAGGGATAGCATTTTTCTCCAAATCCTATGAATGTTTTGCATTTATTTGTTTGCATTTTATTCTGCTCAGTTACTTACATTATGCCTTTTAAGGAATTCCTGAAAACTAGGTTAATCCTTTTTCCAGCACAGCAGGAAATCTTTTTTTTTCCCTCTGAGACCTTTGCATCAGGCCTGTGGTTAAAATGGCATTAAGGGTAGAACAGTTTCCTCTGTGAGCTCTGTCTTGTCCACTTAGTCCTTTGATAGGGTTTTTTCATTTGGTGTTACATGTTGATTTGGGTTTATTTCCACATCAGAGGGGACTGGGCTATTATTCCACTGAATAGTTATCCAGAGGGAGGATAGACAGTGGATGGAAGTTTATTTTCTCTCTCAGTTAATGCATTATGACAGAGAGAGATGTGCATGTCTTTGTGTAGAGTTTCCCTTTTTTCCAAAGGCAAACAACCAGTTTTGTTTTCTTCAGTGTTTGTTTGCATTCTAGAATTTATTTATTGTTTTAATTTCTTAAACTTCCAGAAATATTTACAGGAATGAAAACTAAGGTGTAAAGTTTTGTGACTGGAAGCAGATTCTTACTTCTAGGGAGACTCTTTCATTCAAGAGACAAACCCAGAAGTCATGAAAAGGTGTTATTTTTAGGAGAAAGCTCCATGGAAACTTAGAGGAAGTTGAGTAAGATTCATAATAGAGAGGAATGGGGGAGGGTGGGTGATAAACTGATACCTTTTAGAGAAAAGACAAATAGTGAAAGCTGTGAGCTGCTTATGGTCACTGGTTTGTTCAGCTTGCTCAGTTGTGTTCAAGACTATTGAACAGCATGACTGGTTTCCTGTAATATTTGGGAAAGCTGCACATCAATACTATTAAAACAACATTAGTGCCTGGAGATTATTAGACATCCTTTGGCATGCTTGACCAGATAATAAAATAAGCAAAGCTCGTTTCCTAGAATGCAATTTTTGCACCATTTGAAGTTACTGCATAGATAACCCTGTATCTCCTTTTCCAAAAGGGCAGAAAAACCGTTTCTTAAAGTTGGTTAACCCCCTAGTGAGACAATTTGGCCCTTGGCTGCATCCATGCATGTTGGGTTACAGAGGTTGCTGGAGGCAGTCCCCCCATCAATTATGGCAGGTAGAGTTTGCCCAGAACCCAATCCCTGACCTCCTGTGACTTCCTGGCTCTTCCAGGGATGCCTCACCACGGGGCTGAAATGTCCCTGCTGCTCCCAGTCCAGCTCACAGAAACAGGATTTATGGCTCCTGTTTTAAGCTGCGTCACTTCATTGTACCCCAAGGAGTAAACCGAATGTGCATTTTCACACAGTCACATTACAAGATTTCATGGAGACTAACCTGAATGCAGAATGTGCTGTCTCTGGAATGTGGTTCTGCTCTGGCCACGATGTCCTGGGAGCCAGCAGTGCAGCCTGGTTGTGCACGGCGGGTGGTAGGCACCAGCAGGGGCACTTCTGTCTGTAGTTTTGCATCCAGCCGTTCTTCAGATGCTTGTCTGCACTTGAGCAAAGCTAAGGAGTTACTACTATGGACTTGAGACATTAATTCCAGGTTATATGGTTTCCCTGAGTATTGCCATCTGTCATGCTTTTCTGTCTAGAGGTCATTCAAAGTCACCTCGGGTTGGTGTCCTCAGACAGTAGGTTGGAAGGATAAACCGTGTGCTTCGTCTTTAACCCGTAGTTATCCTTTTCCCTTTCAGCACCCACCTTGATAGGTATGGTAAGGAAGGACTGGGCTTCCCAAAACAGCATTGCCCTCTCCTGGCAAGAGCCGGACTTTCCCCATGGAGCAATTCTGGACTACGAGATCAAGTACTATGAGAAAGTAGGTCTCACTTACAGCATCACCCCAACTCAGACCCTAAAGAGCAATGTGTTACGTATTTTTAATAGTGTTTTTTAAAAGTACTTTAAGCTTTTCACTTGATCCCACATACAATGCTATGTATGCTGAAGTAGACGTTTTGTTTTGTACTGATTTTTTGTTGTTTTACTTCTGACTTGTTAATGACTGTCTTGTTTCACATCAGAATCGAATAGAGCAGCAAACAGACCGTACATACACTTGTCTCATAGCAGCTGCATTTACAAACGTGGATAAATGGGTCATATGCTTGAACATATTTTGATTTATGGGCTCTAAAACCATCACATCAGAGTGACACTGAAGCAGCAGAATTAAGGTGAACGGGAACGTCATTTCATTTGTTGGCAAAGTTTATTTATTTTAGTATTTATTATGGCTAAATGAAGGAATAATTTGTACTTAAAGAACAGAGTGTAGCAGTCCTGTTTAGGGGCTTACAAGGTTGTAGGAGAGAGAAACTGAATGGCTTTCATGTCAGATCTCTGGTGCCCTGTGGAAATCAGGTGATTTCATCCAGGAGGGAGCACCAACATGCATGATAAGTAAAGGTGCACACACAGCATGTCCTGGGAATGCATCATTTGCAGCCTGCTTTTCCATAAGCATGGAAAACATTTTGTCATTTCCAATTGCTGCAGAGCCTTGAATCAATAAAAAATTTGGTGTTAACCAGTGCCTCCAATCTTGAAGGCATAGACAGGAAATTTTTGATGTCCATACCTCAAACAGCTGCCTGCTCACTCAGTTCTTGGTGTTTCTCTGTCCTCATCTGAAATCACAGTGGAACTAATGTATATGTAGGAAGACCACAAAGAACAGAAACACAGGCCAAGTCATGAAAGAAAGATTCAGGAATTTTAGGCTCTGTAAATATCTGAGAATTTTCTTCCTTGACTGCACTTCTCTATTGAAAAAAAATAGAAAGTGGGGAATAAAGGTCCAAACAATTTAAATAGCACTGCTAGAGGGAGGAGACAGATTGCTTGGAATATTTGGTAGCCAGAGCAAGGAAACCCTTCTTTCCTACTCAGGTTTTGATCCATTACCATAGTAAGCCACATTATGATTGAACTGCGTTTGTTTAGTTTGTTTAGTTTGTTGATATTGAAGAGCTGAATTAAACACAAGAAATTGTGAGATTTTATTCAGCTGAATAGGAACAGTTCCAAAGATCTATGACCATTCATATGGATGTTAAATTATAAAGCTTCTGTATATTTTTATTAAAATCCTTTATCAATATTTTATCTGCCAATACCTTCCAGTGCTGAGTGACATGGCAATAGTTTTCCTTTGAGATCTACACGTTATTCAGCCTTGACCATGGTGCAGCAAGACTGCACACACGGGCTTTGTGGCCCTTTGCTATCCACAGTTTAAACCACTCCCATCTGGTTTTACAAAACATCTTCTGTTTTCACCATTTAAAATGGTGAAGGAGTGTCTTCTAGCTATAAATTTCTCTTCCCTCTTAGGTGTGGGGAGATAAATTCACTACTGGCATCTTCCAGTAGTGTATCAGAGGAGATGTTTTCTTCCAAAATCAGTAACTGAACCAAATGCTTGGCTCTTGAATACACTTTTTGCCACTAACTCAGAACAGGCAGTGCTTTGTAAGAGAATGAGAGACAAACCAGCAATAGAAATAAGAAGGTCACTTATCTGAGCAGAGGAACAGGGACGGGACAGACTTGCAAGAACTCTCTTGGAGACCAGATTCTAGAAAAGAGAGATGAATAGTCTAGGAGTCAGTCAGCTGAGGTATCACTTTAACAATATTTAAATCATGCTGAAGAACACATTATTACTGTAATACTGGGTAAGTATAGTGGCCAAATGCAAATGAGATTTGTATATTGAAAAAAAATACAACCTCAAAGCCAGAAAATATTAACATGCACGATTAATTTGGTTATTAACTGTTCAGTTCAGTTGTTCTTCTTCACCTTGGAGCTCTGACTATTAAATACATAGTTTGTGTTGTACCGGGGTAGATAAGGCAAGTGAAACTGTAATCTCTCAGGCTTCCCAGTAACCCCCAAAGAGGGGAAAAGGTAGAAAATTGAATCAACTTTTGCAGTCCTGTCTTTACTCCTTTTTATCTGTCATTTGCATTTAATAAAGAAAATGGGTTTTGTTCTGATATACAGTATAAGAAATTTAATGTCTCCAGCAAATGCAAACAGCCAATCCCCCAAATTTATCTGATTATATCAGTTTATTATCTTTGTAAAACTAAAGAATTATGCAGGATTCTAAAGTTTGAGGAGTATTTACTTCTGTTTCTTTTCAGATACCTTGTTAACATTTGAAAAATTGTCAGTATGTCATTGGGCAGTACATTAAGGGAGTTTACCTGCTTTTAATTATACCCAGTGGGAATTCTGGGGCTCATAAATGGAAGTCAAATCTTATCATGGGATCCCAAATTTTCCTGAAAAACATGTAAACTTTGGAAATCAAATAGCTGTCGAATAAAGTGTAAGAGCTCCACAAAATGGGACAGCTTCCAAAATGTTGTGAGGCAGGTTAGTGATGCACAGAGCTGCACCTTTCCATGCATCTGCAGAGCAATGCTCAGTGAATTACTGTAAAACACTCAGAGGCACAACAAAATATTGTTTGGCTTTCTAGCTACCTCCAAAATCTTATGATAATAAAAAAATGTGAGCCAGTTCTGTATGGACTGTCCACATTTTTGGTTTCTGATTTAGAAATGCACTGCTGCATTTTTGTGTATTTGTGTGACAAGAGATCACTTCATTCTGCAGCTTTTGAGTCAAAAATGCAGTGAACATTAACTGACCCAGGACATGATCAGAGAGCTGGTTGGGTCTGTGAGGAGAACAAAAATTCCTAGACATTCAGTCCAGGGTGCTGTGAGTTCTGTCACAGTAAAGGGAAAAGGTTTTCCATTGCTTGAAGAGTTGTGTGATCTAACAAGAGAGAATATGATGATGCTCTTATGTTGAGGCCTGGCAGTTGAAATACCTTTTTTCAGGCAGATTATGAATAATTCTGAAAACTATACAGTTGGCAACATTTGTCACCTCAGATGATAAGTGAGGATTTGCAGTAACACACAAAGACTCAGTTAGTTAAATGTTTGCCCTCTGAGACCTAAGATATACTTATAAAAGCCTTCCTTCGTAGACCTTCTTTGGACTCTTCAGATAGGAAACATTGCAAATTATCTCTGTTGATACAGAATGTCTGCCCTATTCTGCACTCTGTTGTCTATCCATTATATTTTATAATCCCTTTGTATTGTCCTCCAATAGCCCACTATTTCTAAAGAAAAAATCTCTCATGGGCAGTATTGTCTTTCCCTGTAAAAATCAAACTCCAGACATGGATATAATCTCAGTTTCATTGCTAATAGCAATTAATTTTCTTTTATACTTTAAAACTATTATTCAGACAGTGACCAAAGTTTCTACTATTTGTGAGATTCCAGGGCATCATAATCTCTTTGCCTCTCATCAAAAAAGTTGCACGTTTGAGACAGATGAAGAAGTGAGATAAGAGCCTTGTAATGACACTGAGTTCTTCTGCAGGAATTCCCTCTTGGAAAAGGAAACACAGTTCCCAGTGGACAGGAACAGTGCCAACTGCACTTCAGGTTGTGCAGCTGAACTGGAAAATGCTTATTTCTCCCCTTTTCCACCCAAACCCATGAAGTTAATCATCAAAAATGAATGCTCCCTGGGAGCTGCATTAAGCATACCAAGCTATATAGGTGTCAGCAACTGTATTAAGTTTGTTGTCTCATGTGGCCCAAATACACCAGCTGGATTATATTTCCTGTTGCACAAAAGATTATATATAATTAGATGTCTGAAGAGAAGCGATTTTAATGGAACGTACCCAAGCAATATCCAAGGCATTGCAATGAAATCCCTAAACAGAGGAACTAGAGAATATTTTTTAATCAGGATGTTGGAGGGGGGGGGACACAATGGCTGATGTGTCTTTTCTACCTTGTCTTTTGATGAAACATACACTAAAGCCAAATCCTTTTGTCAAAATACCTTGTTTTGTTGGGAGACTCCATCTGCAGCTCACGAGCTGTTTGCACCTGAAGGATTTAACCCACCCCCATAGGACAGTGAGTGGACAGGATATATAGGATGTCAGATATTACTTTTCCTCCATTCCAGTATTATTTAGAGTTGAATTAATAAATAAAAATGAGAAAATAACCAAGCAGTAGAGGCAAGGGGGGAAATTAGTTTTTCAATGAGATTTGGAAAAGAGATGAAGAGCTGATGAGGCAGAGAGATAGAGGAAAGTACCAGATTTAAAGAATTAGAAAGCAGTATGACCTTGTTAATTTTTCTATCAGCCTACAGCTGTATTTACTTAACATAGAGGAGAAATTATTCTCCTTCTTAAAATCTAATAGTAAAACAAAGACCTCTATTTCTTTGAATAGTCATTAAATTAAATTAAAATGAGCCCTTCTGAATTTGAGAAACTGAACTTAAGGTACATGACATGATAGGACTATTGCAAAGATTTAAGACTATCAGTGCATAATGTTTTGAATGACAGAAATATTTTTACAAAAATTAATGCAGGAAATAATAAGAAAGTAATTTTGTCTTTTAGAGTTGTTTGCCTATAGTATTCTGTAATTAAAACAAATCTACCTATCTAGAAATACGTACACAATATTAGTTCAGAGGAGAAGTGTAGATATATAATAGATTACATACTCTGGAGGCAAAAAGATGTGCACTCAGTGCATGTGCAGAGCTATGAACTGGTACTCTGGTCATTTGCCCACTTTTTGAGGAACAGATGATCCTGTGCCATGCCCAGCAAAGCTCAGTCCTGTGAGCCCTGGGAACACACACCAGGCTCACGTTCCTGCTGGTGCCCAAGCTCTGCTGTTCCACCTTTCATTGCCATGTGAACTGGGAGTGTGAAGTGTGTGGCTCATCCTGGTTCAGGACAGCAGATGCTCCTCTGTGTCTGCTCAAGCCAAGGAGATATTTCGTTATGATCTCAGGTTAATTAACCCAGCCCCACCTGAGTATCATCTGGAATCCAATCTCAGCAAACGGGAGCCATACACATTCTTATTGGGCACGATATGGACATTTGTGATATGAAGCCTCATCATGTAGATCAGACAATCCTCTAAATTTGTGTATCACATTTTGGAAACAAGAAGTAAAATGGGCCATTTCTCTTCTGCAGCCCTGTGCCTTTCTGTGAGGTCTGTATGACACTTGTGAGGTTCACTGACCCTCCACCTCCCTGCGACCTCCAGAGCCAAACCCCTCCAGTCATTCCATCCCTTTAGTTACAATTTTGCAGAATGTTTAACTGAGGTGGAAGAAACAAGGTTTTTTTCAGACACGATGATATTGCAACTTTCCTATTCCCTTTAAATACCAGTTATTACCTTCTTGGTTCAGATTTTGCCTTTGTGTTATATTTTTAAACAATAAAGACCAATATATGTGCCATCTCCAGCTGGCATGAGGCTGAAGGGAGGGGCCAGGCATAGTTCCTTTGGTGCTGTCTTGGCTGGATTGTTAGCATGTTCCAGTTCCTCCTCCAGGCATGTTCCTTTACTGTTGATACGCCTACCATACTATGTTTGATAACCTTTCAGCTTTCCTGACTAAATTTTAAAGTCAACATCAGTGAGAAGGCTGGGGAACAGTAGGGATAAGCACATGAGCACTTCAGGTGCCTGGCCAGTCAGTGAGTGTATTCAGGATAAAAAGCTGTTCATGTTGAATGTTAAGCTGGGCAATTTTTACCCTCGTGCTAATAATTATTTTTTTAAATGAACACTTTTCTGCTGTAATAATTTTCAAATTATTCAAATTATTTGAGGCATGCATAGCAATCTGCTGCCTTCAAGTGAAATGTTTCTGATGTGACTGGAATCCAGGAACACGGGGTTCATTCAGTAATACACTCATTGCATTTTCAACCCATTCTCATCTAAACAAGAGTATTGAGTGTTTGGGATATGGAAGAGCTTTTGGGTAGTAGTGTTAAGCAGACCTTAGTGTTTGTTCATAGCTGCAGGAACAGATCAGCATATCACAGTGGGGCTCCAGAGCTCCGAGGAGAGCCTCCGGCATCGTCGTCCGTTTGGAGCTCCTGGGAAATGAACCGTGCCTGGTGAATGTTTTTAAAAAATAATCACTACAAATGTGCTTTGGGATTGAATCATTAAAATGAAATCTTCTAGCTTATTTTAGCATAGTAAGTGATGTTAAACAAACCTCTCAGTTTTTTTGTTCTGCTGTTATTAACCCAGTTTCCCAGGGGGGAAACTGTAAAAGCCTCAGAGTTGAAAACACTGGGTCTCAGAACCACTGAAAAGGAGAGTGAATAACTACGAGACTCTCTGACCAGACAGAATTATTGCCAGCAGGAAAGAACCTAAGGACCTTGCAGCAGCCATTATTAATGACACTGATATAATTACTATTAGGAGAAAAAGAAATCTGGCATCTAAATATCAATTACATGCAGCAAAGGGTTTATCAGAGAAGTTCTGAGCTAGGCCTTCTCTATTAGCTGCTTGGTTTGGCTTGTCTCCTAATCATTGTCATCAATTATTTGGAAATAGCTTCTAAACTTTTGTATTTAATAGTAAAGCAGCTTACAGAGCTATTACTTTGTTGTTACTGCTGAACCAAAAATTCTCAATGAGAAACATAATGCTGTTTAAGCAAGCCTGGTAGATTTGATTAAAAAATATATAAATATATTTAAGTCTCTGCTGGCCTTGTGTCTGTAGCCATTTTCTCCAAGGAAAATTACATGTACAATTCTTATTCCAGTAACTGCTAGAAGAGCTGCACAAATGCAGTAAAAGTGTGTTAATGATTTTCAGTAGATGGTTTTCAAAGGCTTTCAAGGGCGTAGGAGGTGTGCAAACTATTAAAGGACAACAAACACAGTCAGTTCCATGGCTCAAATAAATGCACTGACAACAGAGGTTAGCCATAAAGAAAATGAATTATAAATTTTTTTTCTAGGCATTCAGCATTTGAACCTCAGGAAAATTAGTTGTAAAAATTGTTTCCTGAGACAGTAATAATAATAATGATGATGATAATGATAATAATGATGTTAACTACAGGAATCAGCTGTTTATCATAAACATGTTTTTAGGTAGGGTCAAAAATCAGAAGCAGTTATTTTATAGTGCAGTAAGTTTCAGCTCCCTCCTGGGGAGAAACTTTAGATGATTTTGATGAACGTATTATAAAAAAATGTTGTCCCTTCAAATAATCTATATCAGTTGCATAAAAGGAAGTGGTATGGAGTTTAACATGTTTAACCTTGACTTAAAAGCATTTTATTATTGTTGTTTCTGTTATTATTAACTAGTTGCACTGTGCTCACCTTTGAGTTTAGCTGCAGTAAGTTTTAGCTGCACGTGAGGATAGAGCTGGAGCTTCCTCAGGTCCCTTGACACAAATTCGGGAGGCAACTTTTGGGTTGGAAAGTTTGACATATTTTTATATGGTGAGTTTGTGAGCAGTGAACTAAATACAACAAATACCTGTCCAAAGATGGGCATGTAAGCAAAAGTGATTTCCTTATGTATAAATTAACTATGATAGCTAGGTCTCCATCTCTCTAAAACCCCTCAGACCCTCTTAAAATAAGAACTAAAGTTCCCAAAAATCTTCATCTATGAGCCTAAACTGTTTTAAAAACTGAAGATAACACAGTGTTTTCATAATACACAAACAACTTTCTGTTCATAAAGAGTTGGTTTGCAACCATAAAGGTGTATTCACAGATAAAATCAAGATGATATGTACCTTGAGAGACATGAGTTTGTATCTCTGCCTAAATGAAGGAATGTTCTGATATGAGACATCATTTAATTTACAGTTTCTTCTTGCAATCCTTGATGCCTTCAGGAGATATTTGGGGAGATACAGATGAAAAGACATGTGTCATTTTGGAGGGTACAGCCAGAGAAAGTTCTTTTTTCCTTCTCTCTCTCTTTTTCTAAGACTGCATTGCAACTGTGTCCTAACCATAGAAAAGGACAGATTATTAGTTTTCCACTTTGAACATTTTTTTACACATTAAATGAAGATGAATCTGCTGGCTGCTTAATATTAACAACCTCTTTTTAATAAAGTAGCAATGTCCCCAGATTCTGGGAGAAGGGAGAAAAATCCAGAGGGAAAGAGGAGGCTCATTTAAGGAGAGCCAGTCAATTTTACTGCTTTAAAACACACTGCTTTCATGTTTAATATTAGTGTAATAATTTTTCCTTGTATTACGTAAAAACTGCGGGTCTGGTATGGGGACATGGAGTGAAAAATGCACATTACAGGAGCTTTTCACTTAACTTAGCCATTTGATTAGCCAGCTTGGATTCATGGGAAGGGTAGTCAGTCCCATGCAGTTTTGTTAGCTTTGTACCCTAATAAAATCAACAATGCTAGTTTTATTCCTTCAAAGACACATAGTGTTAAAAAAAATCTCTCTTTCTCCTTTGCAGTTTTTTAATGTATTAGTATTAATGTTTTCAAAGTGCCCTTTCTTGATGCTCCTGTTGGGAAGGCTGAGTTAACAACCCATTATTATGTATTCCTTACTGAGCTGTTAATGGCTGTAGAGGCTTCTGTAGCAATTCACCTGCTGCTCAAAAACACATTGGTGGTGCTGGAGGAGCTTCACCAGGTTGGTGCATCTTGTGTTGGCAATGGCCTTGCACAAACTGTCTGGTGTTCCTGCACATACTACAAGTACTGGTGTTACACTAACTCAGTGGCAATTCTTCGGAGACTGAGGGAGTTCTTTTTATGAAGCTATTGACACTAATTTGTAAAATCTTTCAGACTTTTTGTTGGTTTGTTTTCACCTCCTCCAAAGATACTGTTTCTGCTGAATTTAGTCACATTAGAAATGGGCACTTCCCCAAAAAATTGGAGGAAACCTGCTTTGTCAGTTTTCAAAGTGTAAAATCAGCAGTTTAATTTACTCATTAGATTATGTACTTTGTCCTTGTACTTAGCTGTTAAACTAATTGGAAAAAAAAAATTCTTTGCTTTACATTCCATTAATTCACTGAGGTGTCTGGAGAAAACATAAATTTAAATAATATGCTATATTTATTGGTGATGTAGTGTCAGGTTTTGCAATACAGTCGTGACACCAGAGGTGAATTCAGCCCTTTTGAGTTTACATTGCAAGATAGATGTTTGCTGTCTGCCTGCACTGAGACACAAAAAGATGCATGCACATGATCACAAACACACAAGAAATGTGATATTTCAGTGACTTTTTAATATTTCTTATATATTTATATCTGAAGAGGCTTGCATATTGAAAAACACTGTGAAGTCTCTTTATAGAGATCAGCAGGGTCCCTCTTGCCTCTGATTTATTATTTGTATTGGAGTGATTAAAGTCAAACATTATTTAGTGTCAGGCTGTATTTTAGAGCCAAAATACTTCCTCCAAAATGGGTTTTGTTAGGTGGTTGAAATCTGTATTGACATCACCAACATTATCCGATACTTTTACATCCTGATTTTCTTTGAAAAGGGAAGTGTTTGTCCCAAAGAGCTGGATACACAATTAGAATATGTAAGACTTGTTATCACCTAACATTCATGTGGTCTGAAATGAATCCTGATGGCTTCAGTGTTTATTCCAGAGTCAGAATAGCAATCTGAATCCATTCAATCCATGGGAGGAGATAGTTTGCTTCCATAAAGAAAAGGGATGCTTTCATTAATACCCTTGAACCATAGTTAACAGCTCTCTTATGTGCATCTATGAACCATGTAAACTATGAATAGTTTTGCTTTAACTATGCCTTGTTTTCAAGCTGTTATATATCAATACGGATATTTTCTGTCTTTGCCAGGTAGGAAATATTCTGTAGGAAATGAAAACAGAAAATTCTACATTAGTCTGCTCTTCTCATATTAAAAGGTACTTATGCAGAAGGTTCAAACTAGTCTTATACCAATCTTAAAACAAGCCTAGTCATTCTACATGTCCTAACATCCTAAAAGGCTGAAACATATTTTAGAAAGGACTTGGAAAGACATGTTTCCACAAGAGTTTTTTAATACAGTGTGTAGTTTTCACCAGGGTGTTTGTAAAGCTGCAAACATCACACATAGCAGTTCAAATTTTCCAGCAAGGTGTTACAAGCCTAACAAAACCTCCAGCACTGAACAGGAACCCTAATCACAATTCTGGCATTTCTGGGTTGGGGAAATCACTTGATTTTCACAACATTGAAAAGATGTTGTGCGCTTTTGGTGGTGGTGGTGGGCTTTGACTTGGTTTTTTTGGGGGTTGTTTGTTGGGGGTTGTTTTTTGGGTAGGGAAGTGTTCTGTTTTTCTCGAAAGAGAGCACTGGCTACTCTGTGCTGTAGCGAGTCCCCCTCTCTGTAGACTTCCAAAGGTCTGGATGGTTGCTCTTGCATTGAACTTCCACTTCTTTACAATAAAGATGTCATCCCACTTCACCACGAGGAAGATCAGCTGAGCTTGGGCTGTGCCTTGGGGCACACAGCAGTCGGTGTGTGTGTGTGAGCAGCAGTGTGTGTGTGTGTGTGTGTCTGTGTGTGTGTCTGTGTGTCTGTGTGTCTGTGTGTGTCTGTGTGTGTGTGTGTCTGTGTGTGTGTGTGTGTGTGTCTGTGTCTGTCTCTGTGTCTGTGTGTCTGTGTGTCTGTGTGTCTGTGTGTGCAGCAGTCTGTGTGTGTGTGCAGCAGTCCATGTGTGTGTGCAGCAGTCCGTGTGTGTGTGTGCAGCAGTGTGTCTGTGTGTGCAGCAGTCCAT
>VXAU01004117.1:0-60166 GCA_013399695.1 Formicarius rufipectus | reverse complement strand
TGTGCAGCAGTCCATGTGTGTGTGTGTGCAGCAGTCCGTGTGTGTGTGTGTGCAGCAGTCCGTGTGTGTGTGTGCCGCAGTCGGTGTGAGCGGCTGTGCTGTGCCCACGGGGGGGTGGCTATTCTGAGGACACTGCCTGCCTAATGTCCAGCAACTTGAAGCCTTTCTGCTCCTTGGACAGTGACTTTTACACTGCACGTTTTTTGCATCACATAAGTTGCCCCTTTTTGTTATCTTTCCTCCGGGGTCTTTAATTTTCAGTTTAAAATCCTCATTGTCCAGTGACTGGGGCTGTCTATCCCTGGCTGAAGGCAAATATCCAGAGGCCCCAAAACAAAAGCTGCCCCCCTCCCTCCAGGTTGCAGGGAGAAAAGAGTAGGGGGGGAGGTGAGGGGAAACCCACACGGGATGAAATGTGGATTCTAATACTACTGAAGCAGTATGAATTTATACAAATATGTATCTACAGATAAGAAAAGGAAATTTAATACTATTATATGCACACACACAATAAAGAACAAACAAGGTCTACTTCCCAGAAGGAGGCAGGCAGCTCTCCCCAAAGAGAGAGCAGATCCACAACCGATGCCCTTCCCCACTGGGAAAGGACTGACCCCAAGCTGCCCTCTATCCCTTCTTTTATCTAAGCTGACATAAAATAGAATGGAATGCTTCACTTGGGTCAAGGTCTACTTCCCAGAAGGAGGCAGGCAGCTCTCCCCAAAGAGAGAGCAGATCCACAACCGATGCCCTTCCCCACTGGGAAAGGACTGACCCCAAGCTGCCCTCTATCCCTTCTTTTATCTAAGCTGACATAAAATAGAATGGAATGCTTCACTTGGGTACAACAAACCATGGGATCTGTCTCCCAGGAAGGTCCAAAGTCAAACCAGCACAGTGACCTACTTCCCACTGTAGCTGGAAGTACCATTCCTGTGGTATATACAGGTATTTTGAAATTGACTGAATGTATCACTGATATTCATGATTAATCACTACTTCTTATAGACAAGAAACCAGAGTTATATTCAATAAAATAATCAAGAAGCAGATTTTTTTTAAGCCCCACAGTATTTTTTAAACACAGTTTGTAATTAAAACTTGTTGCCTAGCAATGTTTTGGAAACCAGAAGCAAAATTGGTTCAAAGAATAATTAAGTAAACTCATGGAAGAAAAGTCCATGAGCTGTAAAACATAATGAAGCAGATTTGGCTAATTTAGAAACCCATTAATTTGTGGATTGCTGGACTCTGTGTGAGTGTTAAAGGTGAGCATGAGGAGAAGGAACTTGTCCTACCTGTGTTCAGTCTCAGGTCTGCAGTGGCATCAGGATCTCTTTCAGGAATTTGAGCTAGAAATCTCCTATACCAAAGGAATGACTTGGGATTTGGCCCATTGGCTGTATGTACATGGTTCCCTGGGTTTGGTTCACAGCACAGAAAGTCACAGAGGGCTTCCAATTTTTATATTTCCAAGACTGCTCCTGTTTCCTGTGTCTCTCTATTTGTCAGCAGGTTTATTATATCCTTGTGAAGTAAACCTTGGTGTTAGGTATCTCAGAAGAAACTGTGCTTTACTGTCCAAAGGTGACAGCAGAGCTTTGGAATGCTGCTTGAGTTGATTTTTACCATTAGTAAATCTAGTTCGTGCTTGCAGTAGCTTCCTGCTTCTTTCCAACTGGAAAAAACAGAGCAGGTGAAAGGAAAATTAAAATGAGAATAAAAATAAGAATAATCTTTGAGGCATTTGGAGAGGCTGGCATATGTGCTTAGGATAGAAAGACTCTTGGAGATCCTGGTACAAAAGTTTACACTGATAAATATTTTTAATTAACAAACAAATATTGTCAGAGTAGCTCATAACTGAGAGAAAAATGCAATTTAATATCTGTGCTCATCTGACAATTCCAGCCACATTTGCCAGCTCCCTTTATTATTTGCTGAATAATCACTAACTTAAGACCCAGACCTGTTCTGATTCCTCTCAGTTCAGTCCTTTTGCCCTACAAGGAGCAGTGTTCTGTCTTGTGCCTTCACACCTGGCAGTCCCATTTAGCTGCCCCTGTGAACTACAGCCTGTGCTCTGCCCCCTCACCCAGTGCTGGCAGGATTCTGAACACTGGTTTAGAGTCTCTCTGTCTCCTCATCTCTCCTCATTCCATTTCCTGCTTTTCATGGTTCACCTCACATCAACTCATTTCTGCCTTTCCAAGTATATAATCCAATTAAAATGAAGTTTGTCTGGGTTTTGACCTTTCTATATTTTCTTTATGATTGGTTATCTGTTCTTCCCCTTTTCTTTTTGACAGCTTCGCTTTATATAGGGAGAAAGTGATGAGCTGACTGACAGGCAATCAAAATATAAAATATTGAATGGCCAAAGAGGTAAAACACGCTTTAGTATTTCAGCTTCCTGAACTGTTACATCTCAGATTAATCACAAGGGAGGTCAAGAAGGGAAGGGAGAAAATTGCAACCTGAAGTGGCTGATGCCTTTAAGTGCTGCAGTTTCTCCTTTGGAGCAAATACTGGAGCCATTGGCAGTTTTCTCTGTGGCCTCACATTTTTTGCTCAGTTTTCAACTTAGTTCAGACTTACCCTCAGACCTTTGTGCTCACTTTCCTAAATTTAAGTTTGATGTTCCACTGGAAACCAAAGGTAGAAGGTTTTTAGGAAGTGAGTTTATTTTAAGAATATGAATGTTAACCTTTTAGTTCTATTATTGTAATTTTTCTTACCACTCTATATTACAGTAAGAATTTACCTCATCCTGTTGATCAAATTGTAATCAATGTTAGAAGCATGTTTTTGAACCTATGATGTCAAATCTTACCACCAGCATTCCTATTCACTGAGAGTGAAAACACTCTTCTAATAGAAAATCAAGCACAAAATTAGTAAATATAGGAAGGACTTTGAGTTTCACAGATGTGGTTAATTTTATTGATGTCAGTGCAATTACTCATCTACAACAATCTGTGTAAGATGAGAAACAGGCTCTGACTAGAGGCAACAGGCATTCAGAAGTCTTTTTATGAAAATATCTTATTGCAAAGAAAGAAAATACTTTTTGGGAATTATTCAGGGGAAATTAGTTGTGACAGGAACACGGACAGTAAAAATCAGAGACCATAACCACAAATTAGAGCTGTGGGGGCTCTCTTTGTGTTGGAGGTCATAGACAGTAGGTACAAGCATCACAGTTGGGTGTTGTGTTTGATAGATTCTATTTTAATTGATTAATCAGTTATTTACTATCTACTGACTTATTCTAATGTTTACCACAACATCAAAGTTCAAGTGACTATGGAGTGTCATCACAGCTGACTCCATGGGACAAGTAGGGAAGAATTTGGAGATTTCATTTCACAAGGGACTGGAGCTTAATTAAATTGATTAATAAACATTTTTACCTTCAGAATTGTGGTCATTCCTTTAAAATAATGATGTTCCCTGTGAAGGTCCCATTGTGTATATTCTTCAAACTGCTGCAGGAAAGAGGGAAGTTGTGACCAAATGGTCTCATAAAAATTCTTTTTTATTATCATGCTTTTATTTAAACATTTATAGCATGTGAATCAGGAAACTCCAAATCTTCTTTAATGTGGTACTTATTCAGCTTTGACATTGTGTCATAGTGTACAGGATAAAGACCTGGTTCCTGTGGTATATAGATTTAATCTCTATTATTATTTTTTTTGTGTAAATGATAGTGCTGTGAGAAGGCCAAGAGGGATAGTTCTCACATTGGAGGACAGTAGCTACAAACGAGACAATGTCTTTGCAAGCAGCTGATAGTAAGCACAGTTACTGTCCCCAGCTGCTCTCTGCTCACACACATTTGAAAGCTGTGGGTACACAGTCAGTCTGTTTGCAGCTGGCAGAACCCTTTGGAAACCCTTTCCCAAGTGCCAGTTTAAGGGGACTTTTTATTTACTCCTGAGAGCAAATGAACTGGATTGTGGTTCAGAAAATGAGCTGGACTTGGAGTGTATTGCAAGGGAGTGCTAGTTCCTGGAGCTCCCATCATAGACCCTAACTGATAGAAAATGATATTGGGTTATCTTTTTCAGTTGCTAAAGGAGGGAGTGATAGAGTTTTGATTAGAGCCAAGCTTCTCTTTCCGACTCAGATATTAAGGGTGACAAATCTTATATGCCTGAAAGTACTTGGATTGCTATCAGTGCTTTACTGGTAAGGTTAATCCCTTGAGGGTTATTTAAACACTACAAGCAAAATTCTGCATTTCAGCTTTTATTTCTGTTAATTTTGTTTTGCACTAAAGATTTTTAGTTATATAGACTTTCACTTAGAACAACAGAGCTTGACAACTGATTGTCATCTGAGTCTAAAATGACAAAAGATCATCACAGTTTGATTAGTCTTTATCAATATTTCACTTCCTATCTGTGCACAAAGTCTTCATTTCTGTGCTGTGTCCCATAGAAAGGTGGGAAAAAGGTTAGAGAGCATGTGCACATACCTGTGGGGTGTGAAATGTATATGAGAAAAATGGGAGTAATCATCACAGGAATAGAACATCTGGATATTGAATTAACATGACATTAATAAAGTAACTACTTTCAGTGATGAAGAACTCTCATGTAATCTGATGATGTCACACAGTGGAAATGTTTCACCACAGCAGATGTTGATGGGGCAAATCCAGCTGCTCTGGTGCACTGCAAAAGCAGAAAGCTTTCCATTTGCTTTGATCCTCTGATCCTGCTGCTCCATTAAATTAGGTTGTCTACTCTTAGACCATTAGCACTATTTGTAACTTCCAGTCAGCCAGTCTGTTTCTTCAGATATGAAAAAATGTCTTGACTATAAAGCCAAGTACAAAATTAGGATAGATACACATTCAGATACTCACACAGAGGTGGCTGCAGAAAAGAGTTTCTTTCTGAAAGCTGTTCCTGTTCATGCATAGACCAAACTGATTTGTGAACACTGTCTCTTATGATCAAAACTGAATCCTTTGGCAAGAAGAATCACCCAAACAATAAGAAAAATACAATTTCCTTAGAAATAGAGATAACATTTTCAAAGTTCGCAATGCAATTCTGTTTAGCCTGGATAGCTTGGAATAGACTCAGTATTACGTTGTGTAATATCATTGGATCACTTGCATTTGGATTATATTTATGTTTTAATTACAGATTTTCACCCAGATAAGTTTGCAGTAGTCTGTGGAAGAGGTCTTATGAATTTCCCCCTATCAGATTCTGTCTAGTGGTTCTATTAGTGTGTTATATTTAACTTCAACTTCTGTTTAACCCTTTAGCCCCTGTGTTCTCAGAACTGCTTTTTGTCAGTCCTGTGCCATCCTAAGGTCACAAATACTGCTCTGACATTAATGCAAAGAGTCAGAGTATTTCTTGTACCTTCCCTTTTGTATGGACACTGGCCCATATATAGTGATCAATAGGTCTCTTACTCCTTACGTGTCATGGGAAATGCAGCCATATCAGTGAAACTTTTATTTTATTTTGCAGATTTTATAATAATCTTCTCTAGTTGTCGAGAAATACAGAATAAATTTAGTCCTTGACATTTCCCATTGATCCTGATGCTGTCACTGTTCAGGTCAGAGATCTATCACAGAAATTCGTCTAGCACTCAAAACCAAGCTTCCTTTTGATGGAAAATAGGGTGCATAGTGAGTGGGTTGATATATATCTACAATCTCCTCTACATAAAAGCAGGGTCTGAGAAAAGCATGTGCTAACATGTGGGAAGTACATCTAAGTCATTCTGTTTAAAATTCACTCTTTGACCCCAGAATCCTTGTAAAAGTGAGTACATATCTGTAGCAAGAATAAAACAGAGCATCACATACCTCTAAAGATTAGAATTGTGGGGTTTTTTAGTCTGAGACTGTCTTTAGCCTTCCTGGAGAAGGTCATGTTGTATCAAATTCCATCTCTCTGTGGAAAACTCTGGCATTCCTGATGGACTGTAGATCTTGTCATCGTTAAGAGAATGGAATAATGGTAAAGTACCCACTCTTTGGAAAATTGTCTTCTGTATAACTCAAAAAGGCTCAATTCTTTTAGTCAAACATCCCACCCATATGAAGTTTTCAGCTATGAACCATTTTGTGTTAAATCTGAGAAACTTGCTCCTCGGGTACCTGCTGCTGAAGGTTGTTCTTCTCAAGCACACCAAGGTGGCAGGTTCTCTTTCTGCCCTTTCACATGCAATAGCAAATCTTTCCCCCTTTCCCATATGGCAACACTATTACTTTTAAGATTGTGTACTCCTGGACATCATTTCTTGGTCTGTGGGATGGATGCAGAAAGAAGAGAGGAGATGGGAGGGCATTGAGACCCTTCAGAGCCTCCTGCAGGCACCCCCCAAAGAGGTGATGAGGGAGAAGCCAGCCATACAGTCCCTGGGGATGCCTAAATACCTTCCACTGCCCAGAAGGGACAGGCAGAGGTGGTTGCCCCTCAGGAGGTTGCTGTTAACACAGAGGGAACTATTTTGTTGATTAATTGTGACCATCATGTCCTTGTCACACGCATTGTCTCTGACCAACTACAAATAATTGTACTTGGTAACTCTCTGTCCACACCCCTGACTATGGAGCCCAAGTCCCAAATGTGTTACTCAAACACTAACATAACAGATTGAGCTCAGATTATTTTTTTTCAGAAGTCATTCCCAGCTCTTTGCTGCCACTGGTTTTGTTCTACAGACTTCAAGGAGTAAATATTATCCTTGGATCTTGGGGGAATCTCCACTGATTTTTTGACAAAATTTCCATTTCCACCCTCTTCGTTTTACAGTTCCACAGAATGTTTTCTGCAATCTCACCAGCAGGTCAGAAAAAACAGGATATTGTTAAATGCTTAGAACTTGTTTTCAAGCAGTAAGGTAGTCCAGGGTGGGGGGAAACGCAACTATTACATTGTCCAGTGAAATCTCTTAGCCACTGGTCTCTTCCATAGCTTACAGGTCAGAGTCTAAATAAAAATTTCCAGAGTGTGAAGTCTCTGCCCATCCAAGGGCCATGGCCAGGCCATTGTTTTGGTCTAACTCCTAGATTGAGCTGGTTGATAACTTGTGTTAAAAGACAGTCTCTTTGGGCAGGAAGGTACACACTGTGGTCAGGAGCTTCATTACTAAATAAGCCCAAGCCTTGTGTTCTCCATGGCCAAATTACATGTTAAGTTACACGTCCGCTCTCCACAACTGGAAGTTGCACATATAAAAAGGCTGTAGAACAGAAATTAGCTATTCATGGCACACTGAATGTTTGTGAAATGTTCATAAAGTAGTATGGAAATTCCTCTGGATGTGTAGGCAGAGTTCTCTATTTCCTTACAAATCTGAGTATTAACCTGTTAGACCTTTCTTTGCTCATGTATGTGATATTTTTCAAGTTGAAGTAAGCTTAATCAACAACAACAACAACAACAAAAATCTATTGCTCTAATAAGTGGGCTTTCTGTCAGAAGAAAATAGATATTTTCTGAAATGCCTTAAAAAATGTCTAAAATCCACTAACTTTTTCAAAGGGAAGTTCTAACATTCCAAGTAATTGGGGGAAGTGTGATAATTAGAGAAGTAGTTAGATAGTGTATTAATTATAGTCTCTATCCATAAGATTACATGTACACTGTATCTTACTATTTCCGGTTAAATGCATGCTTCCCAGGGCTTCAAAATTTGGTAGTAGACTGCAGACCAAATCAACACTTC
Organism: Formicarius rufipectus; assembly: GCA_013399695.1. Lineage (NCBI taxonomy): Eukaryota > Metazoa > Chordata > Aves > Passeriformes > Formicariidae > Formicarius > Formicarius rufipectus. The sequence goes on along the minus strand of VXAU01004117.1, from coordinate 52,456 downwards.
CTCTTACTGTAGTTCCTCAAATTGTTTCCACTGCTTGAAGCATCCAGTGCAGTTATTGTACACATTGGTAATGGTTACCTTCCTTCTGCTCCTTCACTGAACAGAACCATGAGGTTGTTTTTATGTGTTTGGTTTTCAGTCTGGTTTGCTCAGCCATCTCCTTGTAGGCCTGCTGGGGGAACACCTGCTGCCCTGTGCTAATGTCACTTGTTACACTAACTCTGCGTGTTTTATATAAAACTCTGTGTTTTATATAAGAAGTTTGTATGTGTGTGTTGTTAAGAAGAGGTCAGGAGTCCAACAGGACCTAACTGCAACCCTTCCTTCTCCTGGATTTATCTCTTCTGTGAGGCAGATTGTTTCCCTCTTAACAGGTTGGAAGCACCCTTTGAATAACTTACACATACTCTAATGCTGCTGCATGGTATAATAAATGTATATGGTGCCCTGTGGGTGTCACACTTGGATTGTTAAGCATATGCCAAGGACATTCCTGCTCATTTGTCAGTTTGGAGACAAATCCTGCTCTGCTGAAGTAAAACCAGCCTTAAGGCACCTCATAAAGTATTACAGATTACTGATGTCTCAAGTGACAGTAACTAATGACAGGCAATAAACGTTCTCCTTCTAAGTCATCCCCTCATGTGAGAGCATCATCAGGGACCTGTCTAGCCAAGCAGCTCTGGGGTTTTCAGTGGCTGGGCTCTGTGCTGGAGCAGCTGCTCTGCAGTGGTCATTCTCAAGGATCTCTGCACACCAGAGTTCTCAGGGATCTCTGGAAGAGCCAGGAATCCTCAGCAGCTGCCCAGGATCAGCTGCTGGGACATGAACAGGGGGCTTTGGAGGGAATGTTTCTCCTTACAGAGTTTGAAAGTGAGTTTCATGCCCCACTGCATTGCAGCGGCCTGGAAAGAGCCATTTAGCTCAGCAGCAGAGAAGCAGCTGAGCTGTGCTAGAACCTTACAGGGAAAAGTTAATTTTTATTCTCTTTTACCCACAGGTCTACCCACGGATAGCGCCGGCATTTTGGCACTACCTGCGGGTAGAAGTGAGTAGCGGGTATTTGAATACTCCCACGTCTTTGCTTTGCAGCTTACTAGTGTTCCCTGCCCTCCTAGTTTGTAATTAGCTGCCATTCTAATTGCCATTTTTCTGTGAATGTAGTCTTGTACTAATTCCATACTGGTTTGATGACAGTGATTACTAACCCAAGTCACAAAGGTGTGTCAATCTGCGAGATTAAAGACAAAAATCTGAAAGGCAAGGCCATATCATACATTGTGACTCTAGCACAGAATCAAAGCACAGAAATCCATACCTGCACCTCCTTATATGAACACATTTTACATTCATGAGAAGAATATGGAGCTTCAGTTCTGTTATATCATTTTTGCAAAGTTTGTTCAACTCAACTTGCTATCATTTCTTCCCTCTTTTGTCCCTCAGGAGCATGAGCAGCTCAGCTATTCCTCCACAAGGTCCAAGGCTCCAAGTGTTATCATCACAGGTCTCAAGCCAGCCACCAAGTATATATTTCATATCAGAGTCAGGACGGCAGCAGGATACAGCGGCTATAGCCAGAAGTTTGAATTTGAAACTGGAGATGAAAGTAAGTTTCACTGAAGGAAAAAAATTAAAATAAATGCAGTAGAAGTAGCATCTCATTCTAAAATAGTGAGACATTGGGAGTTTGAATGGCACCATTTGCTTGTCACAAAATGATCACTGCTGTGTGATAAAAGACAACCAAGCCTCAGACCCACATTCTGGATTTATAACAAAACCCAGACATTTTAGCCCAACGCTGCAGCTGAAGGAATGTTCTCTTCCAGAAGTTTTACTTATGGGTCCCTTCCAACCGGAGGTGTTCTAGGATTCTGTGATACTTTCTTTCCTTGTAGAAGACCTTCCTTTTGACATCTAGAAATACGCTTAGGCTTTACCTAAGTCCAACAGCTTCATGCAAGCTCCCAGAACACAGGGATGGACTCTTTCCTCTGCAGTTTATAGTGCTCCCAGACTCTACAATTAAAAAAAAAAACAAAAAAAAAACAAAAAACAAAAACAAACAAACAAAAACTTTTATATGCATTTCCTTCAACCAGTAAACCTATTAAATTTGCCAGTAAGAAGCAAGAAGCCTACAAACTCCTGCAGAATGTGCAAAAAGGCTTCAATGTGTGATGTTTGTGTTCTGGACAGTTCTATATTTGAGTCATGTCTTGCCCTCCATATGCAAAGAAACATAAAACAAGGTACTTACATGTATTTGAGATAAATACAACACTAGATACTACACTAAAACACTCATTAATTAGATTACTTTAATGAACCAATTATGTATACCACGTTTTTCATTAGTGTTCTGGAATTCAAGTTGCTTAAGCAACACACAGGCTCAAAACTGTGTAAGTGTTTCCAAGAGCACCCAGGGATTTGTGTTTTCATTTTCATTGCTTCTTAACTTCCATTTCAAAAATCACTCAGGGAGAGATTTCCAAGTTCTTAATGCCTAATTGGACTTCTTAAAATTGTGCGTAAGCCAATTGGTTTGAATAGGACTTGAGCACTTGGGTGCTTTCGAGAATTTCAGTAGATCCTTGTCTGCATCCTCTGATGCAATAAATACCTGGCGCTGGGCACCCAGGGGCATAATTCCTATAGAAAGGAAGTAGTATTTAAACCTCTCTGAGTCTAGTTGTGATTGTGAAAATGTCACTTGCCCATCTACATCAGGAAGGATGTTGTTCCATGGCATTTCTGTCCTTGGTACTGCTGGTATAAATATCTCCTGGGAGTGAGATTGTGCTCACTCCAGCCAACCCTGTCTCTCCTTCTCAGTTCACTAATGCAGGTGGCTCTTGGGCTGAATGGTGAGCTTAATGTTAACAGTGTTTTCAAGGTATAACACCAGAGATGAACCTGATACTGAATTAAACTGGAAAAATAAATATGTTTGCAATGTCATAAGCAGACCTACCACAGCTTACCTCATAATAATTCAGGGTGTTTTTTCCTTACAGGCCTAAGCACTCAGTGCCTGAACTATCACATTGTCATACACAGCTGCACAAACAGAACACAGCAACATTTTTGTCACCACTGTGTTCCAAGGTGCTGACCTGTGCTTTTATGGACAGATTTGGGAGAGTTGTGTTGAGGCTGCTTAGTGATCTCAGTGCACATTCATGTTAACCTGCCCTTGCTGACATGCATCTGTCTTACAGGCCATTCCTGAGCAAACTGTGCAGGAATCTTTCTTCATTTACTGTTCTGGCAGGATGCTGCTCAGCAGAAAATGTTCTGATTTTCTAATATACATTTTTCACAATTATTCTGAAGGCTACCGATAATATTAGATCAAGGCAGACCGTAGTGGCTCCCTCCGTCCCTGCCAATTAGGAACAAGTCAGTTGGTGAATATGAGTAACAAGTCACTTTTGCAATCAGTTTTGTGGGCTTTCAGTCATCCATATTTTAGTTATTTAAAGCTAAAATTTTCATGAAAAGACTGGGAAGAGTAGAATGTTTTTGTTGACAGAAAATTTGTCAACCAATATCATCAAAATTTAAAAAAATAAACATTTCAAGTCATATATTTGATAAAAACCATGCTCAGTTGGCATTAGCTTGTAACATCCTTCAGCTCTCTGCCAACTGTACAGATAGAAGAGAAGAATTCCAGGACCAGGTGTAGGTAAACATCCAAGGTTATTCCATTTACCTTGTTGGAATGTTGACATCATTTGTTAATAGGTAGTGGGGGAAAGCGAGCAATTCTAAATGAAGATTTTTCTTTATAGTAATAGACTGGCTATAAAATGTTATTGGTTCATCAGTGTATATCAGATGTCCTAAAACATACTGTCCTTGGCAGGGCAGTGCTGTCGTGCCCTCTCTGATTCACGGGGTGAAGCGCTGCCTGTGTCACTTCAGGTAGGCAGGACACAATTACAGACGTCGTTGCCAGGAACACCAAGACATTTTCCTGTCGTTCTTAGTGGTGGTGCATGAGGGAGAAGGAAGAGCAGCCCTGCAGCAGTAATGAAAAATTAGTTAATAATGCTGATGTGCTTTTTGGGAAGCACCCTAGCACCCTACTGACCCACAGGCTGAGGCACACGTTGTTTGGGCAGCATGTTGTTGTTGTTGGATGCAAACACAAATAAATGCAGCTTCCAAAAGGGTAAAACTGGTATTCCTTTGTGATGGGAAATGGTCAGGAAACTCGGTGACTGAATGGATGCTATCAGACATTTCTTCCTGTTGAAAGCTAAGAGGCTGCTGCTGGGATATTCAGTACCTTTGCAAAGCATGGTAACTACTGCTTGTGACCTTGGATTTTACTGCCATTTTATTAGTCTCCCTCTTCCAGCACCTTAGAAACAAAACATATGGAACAAAGCTGGATGGATCTCATGCCCTCAGCACACACTCAGGTTCCACTGCCGTGGCTCTGAGTTGAGGCATCACCTCACTTGTAGATCCTGCTTTGATCCAACAGAAGTACCAACTATCTGGGTCACTACAAAAAAACTCTGGTCCTTCCTAACACAGAAGAAAATGTATTCTGAGAATAAAAGCCCATTTGTCCCTGGGCAAATATGCTTTAATCTGTATGCCTCTTTCTTTTTCTCTCTTTTAGAAAGCTCTTTATGGAAGATTTTTTTTGTTTGGTTGGTTTTGTTGGGTTTTTTTAATTAATGATCCAAAGCATTTTTTCCTAAATGGGTGTTTTTTGCTGTATTACCTCAGAGGCCCTTGTGCCTAGAGGAATTTGTAGAATATTGAACAATTTACAGCTGTTAGGCAGTGTAGTCTTTGCATGCTGTAGCTCTCTTGTTCTAAAACCAAGGGTATTTTCCATGTCAGCCTTTCCATCATTAGGAGAAACTAATCTGAAAGCAAAATGGTTGGCTCCTTCCAGAAGGGACCTGAGGGACAAACTTGCATTTGTGCAATGTGGAGTAGTGCTCAGGCTGAACAGAGTGAGAAATGTGAGCACATGATCATATTTAATCCAAAAGCAATGTAGGCTTTCATATGCTTTAAATAAGTCATATTAACAATTAAAAAAAAATAATTTCAGAAATGTTAATAGAATATCTGATTAGGTATTTTATGAAGTTGAAGACTATGAAAAAAATAATTGGCCTGAAATCCTGATCTTGATGAATCAATAACTTTAATTTCTTTACCGTAAGCACAGATGGTGACTTTCATGTATTGCCAGATTCTCACATCCTTCCCCTGCTTCCCACATCCAAAAAAACTATATTTAACATTTGAGGCTCAAATCATGCTGTTTTGGATTTGCCAAGGGACGACTGAGACCCTTGAGCTCCATTATTTCCAGAACTCCAAAGATCAAGAGAATGGTCCCGAATCACTGCTTCCAGCAGAGGTCTGGTACTGGTTTAAGCACATGATTCATGCCATGGCAGAGGATCCATCCCCTCTGTGTTTTTAGAAATACATTGAATTACCAATGCAAAATGGAGATTTTTTTTTTTTAGAATGTTTGATGTTTTGAGAGTAGTAAATTGAATTTCTTGTTGAAACAAACCAATCAGATGGCACATACCTCATATTTAGAAACTACCTTATTGGATGTCTCCCCATGTCTGCTTAGTCCTACTGTTCAGTATTAGCTCTGGATGCCAAAGAACGTCTCGTTCTAATCTTGAAGTATTTCCTTACCATGTTTTATATTTTCAGCTGTTTTTTGCCACATTTGGTTTTGGTCCATCTGGTTGCTCTGCTGTGTGTATCCAGAAGCCCCAGAGACCTCGCTTTTCCTCTGGAGCAACACCCTTTCTCAGATCTCTAACTGCCTGCACAGGCTCTCCACTCACCACTGGCTAGGAAATGAATGTTAGGTGAAACACCTGGAAGAAAGCCTTTCAAGTGAACACATACCAAAAAGTTTAACATTCTCATGCCAGTGAGGGTGCTGGTTTTTCAACCTAAATGTGCTTTTTAAGCTCTCTTTTCCTTTACCTTCCCCCTTTGACTGGAGCCCATCAGCTTGTTGCATCCCAGGAACTGCAGCACTTGTGAAAATGTAAATGTTACCCTAATGAGACTTTGTATTTTACTTACTTGTTGCTTACAATGCCTTGTAAAGCCATCTGGCAGCCAGTTCCTGTCTGTTAGAGCTCCAGTTCTCACTGTCCACATTTATCTACCTTACAACTGCTCACTATTATCTGTCTAGCTGTCTTTCTTGCCACTTTTTTATCTTTAAGTCTGCTGGAAGGTCTGCTGCCTGATAGATGTCAAGTTGAAATAGCTAAAGGATGTAGCTAAGAGACAGGAGGGAGCTGTCATTAGAGCTTCCAGCTCTTTTATACCAAACACACAAACTCTTAGAATATTGTAGAGGAGTTTGCTCAAAGAAAGAGCAAGGCTGAAAGATTCTCTCTTTCATCCCCTTGTACTGTGTCTGAAACATCTGCACCACTTCTTCCAGTCTGCCCAGTGAGGAAATGAAGAAGCTTTAGGGTATTTCCCTTCATCCCAGTGAGGAGGGAAAGTGCAGCTCCTCCTGCACACATTTGGATGTGGAGCCCAGAGCAGAGACAGGGTGTGCATGTAAAGAGCAGATCGTCGGGGTGGGACTGCCCCCAGGAGGGATGCAGGAGGGATATCTGAGTGTGGGGTTAAGCAAGGAGGCTGCAAGGATGCAATTAGACACTTGAAATGTCCTTTCAGGCACATAACCTGAGCTGAGCACGAGGAGTAAGGGGAGTGAGGAGTTTATCTGGATAACGAGCTCCTGCTGCAGTTTTCAAATGAGGTCATTGCTTTGACGGATCCCATTAGCAGCAGGTACAATGTGTTTGAAGAGGTTTGCCACCCAAATATGACAGCATACTATTGAATCATCTGCTGGGATAAGTCTTAAGCTACTCATTTTTTGAAAACAATGTTTTCTGTCCAAATGAACTTATTCAGCAGACAAGTAGAGAGAACAAAACATCCTGCCGGACTAAGAGCCCAGTGAGGTGGGTACTGAACTCCCTTAGCTCTGCTCATGGTTATGAGTTCCTGTTGCACCAGCACAGCCTCATTCCCTTCCCTATGGACTTCACCTACCAAAGGGAGTACAGCCCCATGTGTGGCATAGCCACATCCATCCCTGTGCTCACACAGCTACCAGTCATCCTGCTTAGATGGATTTGGGTGCTGCACAGTTGGCAGGCATTAGACTGTGCACTGGACAGGGTAGAGACAACAAAATATTGATTTTAACTGGCTGTGTTGTCTAAAAAATGAGATTCTGTGGGAAAAATATATACTGTGTGCTTCTGTGATTAAATGCATCACACAAAGAGATGACATAAGTTTGCAGGAACTTGCTTGACTTCACAGCCTTTCATAATTGTTTTCTAAACTGAGTTTCTCTGTCTTGCATAATCAGGAATAGTTCTGAGGAGAAACACAAGGTCATATACCGATATGCACAGGAAAAATAAGGAAGAAAAACCAGGAAATTTAAAAAAAAAAAAAAAGATTCAAGAACATGCACAACAGAAGTAATTAAAGTTCTTAATATTTACAACTTGAACTTTACCTTAAGAGAAAGCTGGAGAAATGAGAAAGGACCGAGGGGCTGAGAGGCACCTTGAATTTAATTTAGAATGGCAAAATGCTCTAAAAATAAAAAATATTGAGGGTCCCTGATTGCTGTCTTTTCACTGCCTAAATAGTGATTTCTGGGACCTTTTGCCTGTGGGTGATAAATCTGTGTATGCACATACATGTGTTTACGTGTGTGGTGCTCATACGCTGTGAGCACTGTGCCTTTATTGATTTTACTGAAGGATCACTTCAAGCAAAAATAAGCATTCCCATCATTTTACCTTACCTGCCTCTCTGTCAGCTCTTAACAAATCCACATTTTCCAATTATACTTGTCTGTCATTTGACATTTTTATCTGACACGTAAATTAAGGTCATCTGAAAAGTTTCAGGCTTGAAAGCTCCTTATAGTGATTTGGCTACTTGGAAAAAAAAATAAAAATCCTGATGTGTTGGACCATGGCATTTCTGCCTACACAGTAAAATACAAACAAGAAAAACAGAATGATCACTTTTTAAGTACTTTTAAAAATCAGCTAAAAATCATATTGCTTAGAGTTGGAAAGGGCTTAAGCCAGTCTGGAATTTCTCCCCTTCATTTATATGACTTTGGTTCCTCGTAGAAAATATATGTTACTGAATGGATAGATTGGAGTCTGGTCTAGCTAGAACTTCAGGAATTAGCATCTCCATCCAGAAGAAATGATCCAGGACACGGGACTTGCCTCTCCATGGCTGCAGGGTGCTTCCCTGGACCATGGACTCAGTCCCTGCGTTTGCACCAAGCAAGGTCCTGGGCTGTTGCCTTGGCAGTGAATGTCGAAGAAAGCAATGTGTGTTGAAGCAAACCACAACTAATCTGTCTGAATTGTGGTCTGCTTTTCTCCTGCTGAATTCATTATCTTTTCACCATCTTTATCCCATTAAAAACAAAAAAAGAGTGCTGCACTTTGTCCCATTGCACAGCTGGGCAAGAAAGACTCCTCTGAAACCTTCTCCATTTCCAACTTCAAGCCATGCCTGGCTGTACCAACCTTTGCACCATTTAGCAGACTCCCACTAGTGTGAAAATCTTGCTCAGCATTTTATTTGGAGAGCCTGTTATTATTTGCATTGTTACTTGTGTGACATGGTATTTGTTATGTTGCATTTTTGCAACTGAATCTGACCATGTGGGACAAAACACAGCCCAGAGCTAGAAAGCACTCCCACAACATCAGTGGGTATCTCTTTGGAGATTAGCCATTCACTGAGTATTTGCTACCTCATTTTTTGGAAGATGTGTGTATTTACCTTGTCTGCTGAGAGCTTATGACCACAGGTACTCAGAGCCTTGTAATTTACTGCCTGTGCATGCTTCATAAAATTATATGGGCAGAAACCTAATAGCAGAAAGTTAACAAGTTGGGTTTTGCTGAAAATTTGACATAAACTACTATTGTTTTTATTGGCTTTGCTACTATTACAGAGCCAGTTTACACTGCTAGTTTCTAAACCACACACAAATTTTATTTAGAAACCAAATGTTTTTCTTGGAGACAGTGTTTTATGAGGCTTTGGACAGCAACGTGTGCATTGTATTTGGCTTCATCAGCTGTGAAGTGAGAGAATATCACCTGCTGAGATTTCTAGGCAGCAGCCTGGGTGATTTCACCAAGCTTTAATCATCTGCTGCCAGAAGAAAGCTGAAGATTTTGCTCATTGAACAGTTTGCAAGTTTAAAAAAATCAAAGGTGCTTTCCTGACAGTTGTGAAATTTATTTTCTTTTCTGTTTTTGCTACTGATGTCAGAGGTCATTGGATAAAATTATTTAATCTCCTTTCAAAACAATGTTTTATTTCCCTTGGAAATAGAAAGTAAGAATATTGGATAAATGCCATGTGGTGAAAATGTCCAAGTGTAACTGGGTTTAACAAATAGAACTTTGAAGTCACAAGACAGGAGACAGAGATAAAAATGAGCCTAATTCTCTTTCTGCTCAAGCAGTACTTGGACAGTGAGGACCAACCAGACTGTAAATAGGTACTTTGTCAATGTAAAGATTTCATATTATACACAATAAATTAATAAAATGAGCAAGTATCTGGAGACCAAATAATTTCAGGTAATCTTTTTGAACTCCTAAACAATCTTCTTGAACTCCTTAACATCCTACCAAAAACAGAGAGAAAAAGACAAGGCATAAGAAAATGAATTTTTTTTTTCAACTACAGCGTTGTCAATCCCCAGAGTGTTGTGGTAAACTGTGTATGCATTTTATGGCAGTGAAACTAAACACCAGACATGCTGAAGAGCCTGTGAATCCACACATTAAGTGTGTTTTTAGTTCTTCGTTTCCTCCTGAACCAGGTTTAGCATCTCTTACATGCACAGCACTGCTGGGGACTTCACTGGGGATAGTGGATGGGCACAAGTTCTTAAATAGATACAGGATTAAGGGAAATAAATCTAAAGAAAATACAATTTTGTGTCCAAAATCCTGTCACACTCAAACTTCAATGCACTGCAAGTTTCTGATATTGCCATTTTAAAAACCTGTAAAGGCCTTCTCCCCTTCACCCCGGGTGGGACATGGACTGTGGTTTTACCCCTCACAGACACATTCCCACCCAATGTCCTCGCTCGGCACGAGGAAACTGCTACAAACCGTGAGCGACATCCCAGCACTGCATTGATTTCACCCATCCTGCAAGAGCCCAGGGTGGTAGAGCCTCTTTGACAGCTTTTCTTTGTGCTTCTCTTGCAGCTTCTGACATGGCTGCGGAGCAGGGACAGATCCTCGTCATCGCCACGGCCGCTGTCGGCGGATTCACTCTCCTCGTCATCCTCACTTTGTTCTTCCTCATCACTGGCAGGTAACTCAACCTGCACTGCTCTCATTCAGTCAGGGTTGCACCCATCTGAAAACACAGACTTGAAGCATAATGGTTAAATCCCTCAACCACATTTTCTGTGCTAAGATAAGGGACAGTCACAGCGGGGCGAATGCCCCTCTATGTTCAGCTCTAGGCGTTCTCCCAGTCCTGTTGTGAGTGTTGTTTTACACAAAGACTCATTTTGGGGAGATAAGAAATCGTGTGAAATCAGGAAACATCTTGGATAGTTCAAAAATAAGTTTCTGGACCTGTTGCTTGCAGAGTGAGAATTTTTAAAGCACACTGTGCCTGTTGCACTCTCAAGGCTCATGCATCACATGAAAAAAACTCAAATCTCTTCAGTGTGCTTTAAAAAATCTCATGACTGTAAATTACAAAGTTTTGAAGGGTGCAACCTTGGGATTTTTGATGTCTTGGGGTTGGCTGCATAGCTTCTTAAATGCACCTGCATGGACCATTTTTGATTACTTTCACAGCATTTCATTTGTAGGAAAATTCAAACCAATTTATGCAGATATTTTATATGCACATTTCTGCATCTCTTAAGATAAAATGCAGGAATTATGTAATGAAATTGAGCTAAGGAAAACTATACTCCAAAACAGCAGAATGATTCCACTGCCTGTGTTATCACAGTCAAACAGAAAAGAGTTTCTAAAGGCCCTGATTTATTGCTTTTTGATTTTTTTTTAAGATTGAAGATATCCCAATTAAATCTATGTTGCAGCAGTGCTGTTGCACTGGCAGGGGAATTCACCAATGTGGGGTTTTTCTAACTAGCCAATTCCTGTGCTTACAGTGTTTTTAGGGCAGTGCTCTTTGTCCAGTTTCTTCAATCTGTGTGTTGGTTGCGATCACATCATGACATGATGCAAACTGGGTGAGGAAGTGTTTTGGTCAGAGTGGCCAGATGCCATGCTGAATTGCACAGTGAAGGTTTAAAGGGAACTTACAAATTCTAATTGGGCTAAAAAGGACAGGCATAGGTGGGAACATCAGTGCTTGGTGGAGCTCAGAATCCCACAGCCACAGCTCCTGCCAGGGTGCCTTCCTCCTCTTTTCACTGAGCTTCAGGTGTTTCCTACATGATTTCAGGGCTTCTCCTGCTTCCACCTGGAAGCAAAGCAAAATTTAAAAGGACCAAGACGTTATGGGACACCTCTGTGAGACATTGGTGGCACCACATGGGTCAGGAAAGCCTAAAAGCAGACTGACACCTGTCTGGTTTGGGGCCTCAGAGCAGAGCATTTGGGCTCCAAGCTGCTACAGCAGGCTCTGCAGAGAGGCTCCATGTGAGCAGGATCCTCCATGGAGTTTCCTTCTTACCTGCCTTAGGCACAGAAAAAATCCAGAGTTAGAACAGGATTCTGCACTGCAGCCTGTCCTGGTTTAGAGCCTGTGTCTAAACTCAGAGAAAAGGTGTTACCCTGCTGAATGTGATGATGGTCGTCGCAGACACGGCTGGTACTAAAAGGCTGTGCGGGGCTTTTAGATTTATAATTATGTTTCTGATTTGTTGGTGTAGCATCACCTCTGATTTGAAAAGGAAGTGAAGTTCTATCAGGGTAGAGTAGAAGTTTTAATTGCAGTACCTCGGCAACTCAACGTGGCACTGCAGTAGCTGCCATGGTGTGAATTAATGTTCTTTCTGCTAAATAATAAAACCAGTTCAGTCTAAGGTTGTGTTGAAATTAATGAGAGCAGTTAACCTTGGAACATATTGTGACCTTTGATAATCTGAGAAGCTAAGTAAATATTCCTGTGAGCTGACAAACAGTAGGGTCTTTCAGAAGAGGGAGGAATTCTTTAGACAAGGACAACCTTCTGGAGAAAATGATTCTGTGGAATCCTTATGTGAAATCCTGAAGCATAATTCAAGCTCTTCCTTTAGAAAAAGCTCACTAAATTCAGGAATGAAAAAAAAAAAGGAAATGGTTTCTTTTCTGTTTATTCCTCCTGTTTGCTAGTGTTAAGGATATCAGAGATTCTCTTAGCTTTCTAATGCCTTACTCCATGGAACCATTTCAATTATATAAGATATGAATTCATTTTGAAGTGCTGCTTAAATGCAGTGATAAGAGCACATTCCACAGAAGACAGAGCAAGAAAATTTTGAATAAATACTCAATTTACTCTAGGGCTGGAGGCAAATTTCAGCATGAAAAATGGAACTGGTACCCTACAGCTGTGCTCTGCTCCAGTGTTTAGAATTGCCAATTTGATGAGTCTCAGGGCTGCTGATGAGTCTATTCAGAGTGGAGAGGCTGGGTTAAATGAGCACCTGCCTTGCACTTCACTGAGTGATTACCCACCAAGAGCAAGCAGGAAGCACCACTGTCAGTTGGAGAACAGAAAAAGTGAAAGCAGCAGAGACTTGGAGGCACAGGACAGGGGGCTTGGCTTAACTCCAGGAAATGTGGAGGCAAAGCTCGGTGTGATTTAGTCTTCTCATTACAGAAATGACTCCTCACTGATTGTTCTGTAGCCAACACAGAGAATGAGCAGACTCACCTGCTGGTGGTTAATCCCTGGCTGCTGGAGTCAAACTTGAGACCTCAGCAATACTTAGGAGGACTGGTCAGGGTTAAAGTCTTGTTTGTTTGACTGTTCCCTTGGGCAGACACTTGAAGTGTAAGAATTTCAGCATTCTTGGCACCCTACAGACCTAAAACTGGCACTGTCATCCTCAGTGGTCACAGCGACTGGTGTGCAGTCCCAAGGTTGGCCCAGACTCTGGGAATGCACTGGGTTGCATTTCCCTCCGTGAGGGCACATAACCAGGACAGCTCCAGGAGTTTGTGCCCTTCAGTTGTTCATCACCACCTGTGCAGCAGTGAATGATTGAGAGTGTTTAAACAAACCTTTGAGATGAGGTGGGTGTGTGCACCTATTTCTCAAAGATCCATTGTTGGTGTGGGTTTGCTGTCTGTAATTAATGTTTATTTAATTTAATGAGGCTGGTGGAGAACATACAGAGGACAGTCACTGTCAAGCTTGGAACTGCATGTCTGTACACCAAAGCACATGTCCATGGGCACTGCTGGGTTCAGGACCTCAACAGCCCTTAGATCAAGATTTCCCTCTAAACAGTAATTCTTAGGGTGTTCAGTGAGAGAGAGCAAGCTTGAAGACCCAGAGCAAATATTTTGTTTTCTCTGTGACCCTCTAATGAGCATTAGGAGTCCTGCAGGTAGGCAGCATTCAGGCTGGGGGAGATTTCATCACCAGGGACCCAAAAACTTGCCATGGGGCAGTTTTTCTTCAACACACACCCTTGCACTGCCAAACCAGTTTTAGGTTGTTTGCCAAGGATTTGCAGTTTTATAGCAATCATACAGGCATATGCTAAATCCTCACAGTCACAGAACAGGCTGCATGAAAAAAAGTGGTCCTGATGTGAAAAAATATTTTCTATTTTCATGAAACATGGTGGAGTACTTACTATTCTATTATGAAGAAAATGTGAGCTTTTTTGACCCACTGAGTGTGAAAGTTAATAGGATAAGGTTTAATTACCACAAATTTATGTATGCAAACAGGAATGAAGGGAAGTGATAATCAGAATTCTTTGGAGGAGTCAAACTTGAAAATAAAATATTGCATCAAACTTAAACTCAAGTAGTCATTTTCATGATATTAATTCAGCCATGATCTATTTTTCTTTGTATGTAATCTATTTGTAGTTCTGCATGCATACTTCCCTCTTTAGATTCATAGATCAATATATATTTCAAATGCAAAGATTCTGGCTTTCATAAAAGGGCAGATAAAACTTAATGTGCATTTATTTTATTCATGGCAAGCATTTTATTTAAAACCTCCCTTGTTTTTCTTGAAAGATGCCAGTGGTACATAAAGGCCAAAATGAAATCTGAGGAGAAGAGAAGGGCTCATTTGCAAAATGGACATTGTAAGTAGTTCAACACTGTTTCATCATACCTATAGTGTGTTTTAAATGAAGAATGTTCGTTGTTTCCTGGACAGCTTTAGCCCTTGATGTTTTAATCTGGTCATTTGAGTAGTTCCTTATTGTCTGCGCCATCAAAGGTGTTTATTTTTTTTCATGTCCTCTTGACCAATTTCACTAAATCCACTCTAGTTATTAAGTTGGGGGTTTTTGGTATGTGACTTATTTGTATCTAGTTCTCTTTGGATTTAGGGATCTACACTTCCAGCCACCCAAGAAATAAGAAGTGGAATGGGTTGTGCTGCCTCATGTTCCTGCTCACTGATCAGTGCAGTGAGAGAAAATCCTGGCAATCTCTCATGGGCAGTACATTAGTTTATATAGTTTCATTTAGCTACCTAGTTTAAATTACTTGTCCTACTGTTTTCTCTTAGACTAGCCATTTAAAGGGCATTTTTATTCAAAGGGTATTTCACAAAGGGTATTAAATTTTATTTTTTCATCATTTTGATAGCATCCCTGGAAATACTGTGATCATCACAGAAGCTGAGTCATCAGAAGTAAAATCTTTTCTCAGGTGACACAGCTATATCCAGCCAAGTGTCTCTTTCTGTCAAGGAAAAGGGCACATTTCCCCATAAAATATACTTCCTAGAAATGTTTGTTTGTCATTTCTTTCAAGCATGGTCAGAAATGGAAGAGAACAAAACCTTCCTGCAGGACAGTTTGATACGTGCCTGCGAGGCTGTGATTGAGTTTAAAAAAAAAAAGCCTCACTGGGTGTCTTTCAGACCAGGGTAGGTGAAAACTGTATTTCATGTTGACACAAAGCTTCATCGCAGAGGCTTCTCATTCACTTGCAGTGATCTCAGCATCCCACTTGAGGGTACAGGTCTGCACTGACACAGGGATAGAGCAGAGTTACTGTGCCTTACCCAGCAGATACACCTGTGCTGCCAGCAACGCTCCCTCCTCTGCACTGCACGCTCAGTGCCTGCAGAAACATGTGCCCCAGGCCAGCAGCAGCCTTTGCCCAGCATCTCCTCCTGAAACATCTCCTAGGGCTGGGCAGGCTCTCCAGAACCGGTGTAAGGGTGGCCACTCCCAGGCTGGCTGAGGCTCATCAGATAATGAGCTGCTTCAGACTCAGCTATTAAGTGCTAAGAGGAGTGGCTGAACACTGCTGAGTTCTTTCAGAAGGGATTCTCTGGACCCAGCTGCTGTAGCCTCCTTTTATCCTGAGGAGTTGATGCATTATTTACATCAACTTCTGTTAATGGATTGAAAGTTTTCCAGAACTTAATCATCACATGGCAGCAGCCTAAAAAGAATCCCCATCCAGACCGTCCAAAAAAAACAACCCAAGTTCTTGAACGTGCTGTACTCAGGATCACAAGGGACCTGAGCCATGGCAGGAAATGATGGCTTGCTGGAGCTGCCAAACCATGTGGCACCAACCCACTATTGCCACAGCCTTCTCCAAGGACACAGGAGAAAGCTTTGGATCAAAGCCTTGGGAATGGATTTGGATAGTTATGCTCTCTTCTTGCACCTGGCTCTCTGGTTGTTCCAGCTGACCGAGGGACAACAAAGCAGCACAGTCCTCCAGGACTCATCCTTAGAGAGAAGGATCTCAAAGATTTGACCTACTTGGCAAAAAGAATGTTCAGCCATCCCCTCCTAAATGAAAGGAGTGAATTAGGAATCGGTGTTCCTGAACTGCCCAAGGAGCAACAAAGGGGAATATAAATTGCTTTGGCAGGAGTCACTCGTTAGTCTTGAAGCTCTGCTTTCCCCCACATGGTTGAGCCCTCACTTGGTGTCATTCTAGGTGACCTTTCAAGTGACCAGCTCAGAGCTCATATTTTCTCTCATGACTCGCTGCATTTTCCAAATTTACCAGCTGTACATAAAGCATTCCTTCAGGAAGTAAGCTAAGCACTCCAAGGAGCCTCTTCAGATTGAAATACTAAATAGAATTCAGAGAGGAAAAGCTTGCAATTAAAATATTTTAAAAAAAAAAAAAAGGTAATTTAACCTACCCAAAATCAAAAATAGCCTCTTCCTTACAACTTAGCTAAGGCTGATATTTTCTCCCAGGGAGAAGTTTCCAAAAAAACTTTATTGCCGTCTTAATTTTCCTGCTTGAAGTGCTGCACCTTGGGAGGTGCTTGTTTTCACCTGGGACAGAGACAAAACAGCATAAGAATTCAGCACTCTCTTACCAGTTAAATATACAAGACTGAGTTTTGAGAAGGGTTTTGCTTCCTCTGGGACCCATGTAACCAGCAAGCTCGACAGGAATAGAGGCATCAATAGCAGTCAGAGGACCTCAGCCCAGTCGTTTCTCCATTCTGTTTGCTCTCACTGGCAATAAGTTATCATTGCAAGCTGAAGGGATGTCTGTTGCAACAGTGCACTGCAGCAGTCCTGAGAAAATATCCATGCTTTCAAGTGACCCAGAACATCTCAGATTTGAGCAGAGCCCACAGGACCTTGTTACTGTTTCAGTCGGCACTTTGAAGTGCTTTTCACAGCGTTGAGTTGGCAGAGAATTATTCTCTGTCTATAGAGTTGTAGGAACCAGCTCATTAATGCCTCAGAAACCTCACTTAAAACAGCCACTTGAAGGGTAAGAGGAGATGGTTAAGCCTGTGTTCAGTCTTTGAAGACCCATGTGCTGACAGATGGGAACAACTCGTGCATTCTGCAGTTGGTTCTGTGAAATCAGCAGCAAGCATTAGTAATTTGGGGGATTCTCCTCTTTTGAGTTGTGGAACTTTCAGTGTGGAAGATTCAATAAACTATTTCCAATCCTTTCAGCTGTCTGCAGTGTATGAATATCAAAGTTCTTGATCTCTATTACTCTCTCTTTTTTACAGTACGTTTCCCAGGACTCAAAACATATATTGATCCAGACACGTATGAAGACCCATCTCTTGCTGTCCATGAGTTTGCCAAGGAGATAGATCCTTCAAGAATTCGTATTGAAAGAGTTATTGGGGCAGGTAAAACTATACTCACTTAAAAAAAATGTCCAGGCATGGCAAGGCTGCTTTTCTTGAGTCATGAGGCAATACAAGTGATCAAGTATAGTAGAAAATGTGGGTGTATTTCTCTCATAGCACCAGCTCTCTCTGAAGTGTGGTGTGTATTAGGCATTGCATTTGGCTGATGTTCCAAATGTGTGTATATTCAAACCAGGAGTTCTTTATATGGAGATTCTCCAAAGCAAATGTTTTATCTTAAACCTTTTTAAGGCCTTATCAATATTTTGGGTAGTGTTGGTTTTTTGCCCTGTTTGTTGGTGGTTTTCTTTTTTCCAGATGTACTCACAACATTGTGTCACTCAGCAGTTGTCATAGTTATTGTCATGTGTTCTCAGTCACTGAGAGTGAAATTAGAACAGCATTTCTTTCTGTGGGGGAGAGAAGTTCAGACTAAGAAAAAATAATTCTCGGGTGAAAAAACAGGAGGAGTATGAGAGGGGAAAGGAGAGGCTGGCTTGGGATGGGCTTTCCTGTGTGGAGAAGGATCATTGATGAGCAGGTGTAGACAGTATGAAAGGTGATGGGGACTTGAAAAGCAGGATGAATGGAAAAATAGCTTCATGGTCTCCTCCTATATCCCTGTTTGTCCAAGTGTGTGGTCCAAGAGTGGAGAAAGAAAGGAATCACACCTGGGCAATAGTTTTAGACTCTGTTCTCATCTATGGAGTGTTCACCTTCAGCTGAGAACATCTCACTGGGGTGTAGGCCATTTCACAGCAGTCTGATAATTTTTCAGAAGTTCTTTAATCCTGAATGTATATTGTTCTTTTATCCCTGGGGGAAATAACATGCCCCTTGTGATTCCAGGGATCTTACTTTTGCTGATGTGCATTAAGAGTTACCCTCTCATCTAAGGTTTGGTTTGACTGTCAGGTTTTTCTTCTCGGGAAAGTGTCATACAAGTATTGTCACACATTAACTCTTGGAAAGTCTTTGTAGGGCTAAAGGCTCGTGGCTGCTTTCTAGAGGTCACCAGAGACCCTGGTGGCAGCTCAGTGCCGACAGAAGACACACCTTTGAGGCTGCACAACAAAATGAAATACTTGTAAAGAACAGCCTTGTAAAACCATCTATTTTGTGTTCTGGCTGTCAAGTGCTGATAATATTTCATTCCTGATCAGCGCCTGAGATTGTTTGCTTTGTTTTACCCAGTCATAGTTTACTGAGGACTTAGAGAAACAAACCTCACAGACTTACCCAACTACTGCATATCAGTGCATGGCTTGTGACATCAAGAAGGTCCACCAGCATTTCTCACAGTTGGAAGAAATTAAAACAACCAACCAGACTGAGCAGGAGAGTCCAGAGTTCCTCTGGTGTGTCACATGCTCTGGGTTGTCCCCTGCACTGCCCGGGGCTGAGGAGCAGCAATCACTCCTCAGTCCCAACAGCAGGGCAAGGTGGAAGATCTGTGCCAGAAGTTTGGATGAATGGAGGAACAGAATCCAGCTCTGAACCCTTATTTCTTCCTGCAAAGGAATTACATAACCTGTTTCATGGATATTTCCCTGTGTCCTTAAGATACTAAGAGTGACTAAATTTTGTAAATTGCCGTGTTAATGTTGCCTACAAACTGACTACACAGATGTTCACCTCACTGGAGTTTTATTTCCTTGAAAATATTTAGTGTGTTCCAAACTCCAGTGCCCATCTTTGAGCTACTGGACTTTCTTTAACAGTGCTGTTTTTTTCCTTAATAATTAATTTTAACTTATTTACTGTCTTAAACTTTAATGCCATGAAGAAAGAAACTAAAATAATTCACAATTCAGCAGACTTTAAAAAATCGGTTCCATTGTGTAGAAGGGGTTCAGTGGGGAAAAAAAAAAAAAAAGCTTCTTTTAATTTACTCACAGTGAACCCACCAAAGAACTCAGGCTAACAAGTATTGTCAGGAAAAATACTATCAGAAGACAATACTGCACTGTGATCCTTCCTTTTTATCTTTGTTTCACATTTCACTCTGTGTGTTTTCCACTTGAGAACACTCATTTAACGATCTGCCATGACACTGTGAGAATGGAAATAGCTTCAGTGTTGCTAAAAAGTGTCTTATGCACCAGAAAAAAATAAAAAAATAAAAATAAAAAAAAAAGTCACGTAAATAATAACCAGATCTGTTAACAAACAGGAGAGAAAAGTATCAGCCTAAGAGAGAAGATTCCGTGTCTCCTCACAGTCCATATCCCTGGAATGGTGGTGTGCCGGGCTGCTGCAGCCAGGTCATGGTCACCATGGCATGCTGGGCTTGGGAGAGCCCCGAGCGCTGAAATCTGCAGCAAACAGATTGAGTCTGAGTCTCTTGTTTCTTCCTTTCCTTCAGACACGCTCAGAGGTTGATGCCCTGGAATATAAAGCATGTAAAAATATAAAGAATATCAACTACATTAGCACCAGTGTCGCTGCTGAGCTCAAAGCAGTCGAACATCACAGTCAAGGACTGCGTTTATTGATTTTAGTTCAGATTAAAATCGTGTCCTTACTCTCAACTTAGTTAATTTATGAAAATTCTTTACTCAGCTTCTTTCTCCCTTTTCTTTTATGTGGGGGAGTGTATACCTTGACATGTTTTATTTCTAATGGTTTTCAATTTTTCTAAAATTACTTGGGCAATTTGCCACCTTCAAAAATATTCGCCCAGTAGGATTTGCAAACTATTTGCAATAAAATTTAAACCTATTTCCATGCAGGCCAGACACAGGTTAAATACCACAACTGAGGCATGGAGACTACAAATTCTTGCCTGGTTCTTCCATAGCTGCTCAGGGACATAAAATATCAGTACAATTCACAGAAGTCCTAAACCTTCCTTTATGCATTCTCTCTTATTCTACATTAAACATTTAAACTGCATATAAAATGGGTTTCTTATCACAGGAGAATTACTTTAAAAATATGTTTACAATTTTCACACTAAGAATCATCATGTTTTACAAAATCAACTATCAGTATCTTTTAAGAAGCCAAATATAAGATGTGTTTCATAAATTTGTTCTAACATTTTGTTTTGCTCAATGATTTTCATTTTTAATTTCTTTGGCTGTAATTTTTCAAAGAAAAATTATTTCCATTCAAGAACTAAAAAGTTTCATTTTGAAAATGCCAAAGTGAAAAAAAAATTGAAAATATTTGAGAAAAAAAAATTCTAAGTTTTCTGGTCATAAAATTTTTAAAACTGATCTCCTGAAATCAGTTTCCCGGTTGTTTTTTTCAATGGAAATAGTCAGGTCCAAAACTCTTGACAATTCACTAGTTGTGATTCAGATGGTTTTCACATTCAAGGCAAGTATCCTTCCTTTCTTTTCTCAGCCTGATTGTAACTCTGCACCAAAGTTCAAAGCACTTGGCATTTATAATCTTGGATGATGTGAATGTTGCACAAGATCCTGGGATTTCTCTATAGTCATTTATTCTCCATGCCCCGCAGTCAACTGGGTCTGCTCCTCCAGTGCCAAGTCCTACTAACATAAAGGTGGTATTACATGATATAAAAGAAGAAGAAAATATCTAAAATTCCTGCCTACACACTGCCTACTCTAAATAATGATGTTTTCCATCAGATACTAAAAAATGGTTCAGAGAAGGTGGCAACAAATGGTCAAACTGAAAAAGTAGCAAGAACTGCAAGCAAAAAGAGCAGATTGGAAAACAGCCTTTAGTAGTTACAAAGATCCAGATGACACTTGGCCTGCAACAGTCAAAGATTCCAGAGCCAAAATACCAAGATAATATCTCTACATTTATTAGTAGATTTAATAAACATTGCTATTGCAAGATCATATAATTAGGCAGGTAAGAATAAGAAATGCAAAGCAGCCACAATTGAAGAGAGGCTGCTTCGAGAAAAGAGTGAATTAGTGCAATCTCTGTTAAAATCCTTTTCCAGGTCCTCTTGGTTGGGTTTTATTGAGCTGAAGTTTTTGAAGGCAACCACAGCATTCTAAGGAGAGAGTTAATTGAGATTCCCCCTCTGGCATGCTTTTGGTGTTCCAGCACATCTGCAAACACTCTGACTTACTACCCTTTTTCCTGGTACTTTGGTCAAAATAAAGCAAGTGAACTACATGATTTGCAAAGTCCTCTCTAAATTATTCAGGCTTTACTTACTCTGTGTGTAGACACAAAATATCTGTATTAAAGTAACAATATCTGCCCATAAATACAGATTCAAGATGGATATGTAGGCAGGTTGCTGCCTCTGAGCAGCTTCCCATCATCTCCTGCATTACGTCTGGTTCATCTGAGGAAAAAACAACTGTTTTAGCGACCTTCTGACTGAATGAAAGACTAATAGCTGTGAATGGTCTCTTTTGTTACTTGTCTGTTATCTTCTCCTGATGTCTTGGTTCAGACAGGAGGGTAAAGGGACGCAGTTCACAACCAAAATGGAATTTACAGTTTGATAAGAAATTCAATAACAAGCAGATTACAAAAGATAAAACAGGATCTCTTTGTGTTCCCTGCTTAGCTTATGTTTCTTCTGATAACATCAACTCAATAAACAGGTATTAATGAAGTGCACATTCTAGCAATAGTTGCAATAGTTATTATTTAAATGGTGCAATTCCCTTTTATTTGATCTATGCCCTATGACAAAGCTTTAGTATTGTTTGTTATTTCATATTCTTGGATTCAGAACTCTTGGCTTTATCACTAACATTAAATATTCCATCAGATCTCACCTTGGTTTGTCACAAAGATCACTCTGTGCCTTTTTGTCAGTTCCCACAATTTGACATCTATTCATTACTGTAGATTTTCTTCAGGTGCTCCATTTCAGCAACTCTCGTACTGAGCTTTCTGCACCTACTGACATTTTATCATATTATTTGATTCTGTCTTGCCCATGGCACTCTTTTCTGCCCCATCACTTCTTCTTGTTTGGTTTAAGACTTCAGCACCAATTCAAGGAGAGAATACCCAAGGGTACTTTGTCAAGTCTGTCTTAAAAGTTCAAATCACTCATTTTCTTTGTTAAAATGTTGAAACTCGAGGAAGAGACCAGCTCCTCAATTTTTCCCAGCTAGTAGACTATATTCTTTTTATAATCTAAATCTCCTGCTATTGTCCCACAGGTATAATGACTGAAATGGGAAGATGAGCCAAGTTGTGTGTGGTGCTGTGACCTTTCAGTTGTACCAACAGCAACTGTCTGTGCTGCAAGGCATTTGTTTTGATCCCCTGTAGCAATACCGGGCTGCACATCACACTCCTAAGTGACTGACTATTCCTATTTCCCTTTCAATAACACACATTTTCTGACTGAATGAGAAAAGAGATGTGTGGTTTGCATTTACATTTTATTAAAACTAAACAGACAGTGAACTCTATTTTTTTTCCTAGTTATCATCAGCCTTTTCCCTGGAGCAAGGAAAGCTGTCGACTCCATTGACATCTGGCTCTCAGCTTCTGCTTATTACACATGCAGTCATGAACCTCTCATGCTGCAGGGTCAACATTTATCTTGTTTATCTTCAAACTGGAGCAATGAGACTTAGATTCTTAGATTTTAAACATCCCCTTTGTTGAACACATTCCCCTTTGACTTTAAAAACGCTGAAAATTCTTCATCTGAACAAAAGCATTGAAAAGTTACTCTGGGATGAAAATCCTGTCAGAATCTCAGTGTAAATAATTCAATGCTTTAAATTATATCATTGATCTCCATCTAGTCCAAAGCAGAACTCGAAGTTATTACACACACTTTAGGTTTCTAAATGTAGAAACTGTCTGTTCTGGGAGCTGATGATCACTTACTGTCTGTTTGACAGCATGTCACAAAAAACCTGCTGTTAGTCTTTATGTTCACCAGTTTCTCAATCCCAATATCCAAGGGGAGTAAAAAATCCTTTCTAACTTTACAAATCATGCATCCAAAAAAGGTACAAGAAGCGGGTCAGGTAGAAGACACAATATTCCTTCCTCTGCTTCAGATGTTGTACAATAATAAATCTTGGAATTTTAAGTCCTCCTCCTGCCTCCTTCAGTTTAATTTATTTAAAAACACTTAGTGAACATCCTTTTACAGTCCCCAAGGGATGAATGCCATTATTTATGACATTCTGGAGCTATAGTACTCTTACAGTAGCAAAACAATTTATTCTATAACCCATGCTTTCCAAGTTATTCTCAAAAATGAAAATTTGCAGTTCTGCAGATTTGCTGATCACAAAATTTCTTTAAAAGTCTGGATATTAAGACTCTAGTATTTTTACTTTTCACTGTTCCATCAAGAGAAAGAAATTGGAAATCCTTCTCATTTTAGGCATTTATGGTTGAAAAAACAGTGAGATGCAATAAGGTCATGGCTTTGGAGTTGTGTTTTGGCCCTGCTGGATGTATTAGAATAGAAGATTCAGGCTTCATTACTTTATTTTATGATAGGACTTCACAAGTCCAAATTAGCTACCACAGTTTCAGTGGCAAGCAAACTTTTAAGGTGAGCCTTCTGAAGGGGAAAAATCATGGAAGAAAATCCTTATCCAACTTCCCTTTTTGTCAGGGGTTTCCTAGAGCATCACTGAGGGCACTGTTGGGCACAGGGTGTCACTTGGGGGTGGCCCTGGTCCCGGGTGGGGCAAAGAGCTCGGTGCTCCTTGTGGATGTCTTCCAACTCAGCACGGTCTGTCATTCTGAGAGACACATTTTCACATGCTTTAATTTATTTTTGAAAATTAAGCAGAAATAAAACAAATTGAGGATGGGAGGAGGGAATTGTAGAAAGGAGACCTGAGACACTTGACTTCTATCTATTCAAGAAGCTGCTAATTTGTTCAGAGATTATGTGCAGTGTCTGTTAATTGTACTCTTGCACTTGATGTGCTCTTGTCTTTGAAGTGAAAGTCAAGCTATGAAACTGTTCTTTTAATCCCTCCCCTCTTCCTGGATCTTATTGACTAATAAAACTTTGTTTTCTTTTAGTGGAAGTGACAGAATCCAATAAAATAAAAGCTGTATGACAATAGCCAATCTAATCCTACAACATCAGGGAGTTATAAGTTTCTGAAGTCAAGCTTCTGCCTTTATGGTCTCTGTCTTCTAGATCTGGCTCATATCTGAAGGCAAACTGTTTCAGGAGAGAGCTTTCCTATTTTGTTTTCTCTTTTTCTGTCCTTAAAATTTAAGGAAAACTATTTCAGACAACCCTTGATGGAGAGTGGGTAGCAGTTTCTTTCCTCCAGGTGGATATATATCTGTTCTTTATTCACTTTTTGGGTTTCGGCATTTCTGATTAAAAAACGACCAGGGTAGAAAATGTAGTTTTGCTATGAAAGGTCCCTGCACTGAGAAGTGCTTTGACATATTTTCATAAACATTGTTTTTTGTTACCTGAATTATGACCGATTGAAAACTGACCTGCAGACATCCAGAGTTTATTTAGGGGGGGCTTTAAATAGCTTCTGAGTGACTTCATGAGCAAAGGAAGGTTGTGATTTCCATAGAAACTCGATTAGTAAATGTGTGAAGGGAATGCAAGGAGACATGCTTTCTTCACAGGCCATAACACACACAGGGCAACAAGCTTTGACACTCCTCTCCTTATGCTACCCAGTCCAGATCTGCTGAAACTCTTGGCCTTTGGGTGTCTGAACAGAGAAATACACAATTAATTTCAAGTAGGTGTGTAAGTCCATTTAAATATATCATGTGCAACTGCTTTTCTGGGCTGGTGCAGGGACTCCACGAGTCCCCGCAATCTTGTGGTGTGGCACAAAGGAAAGGTGACCATTTGTTGTGAAGTATTGCTGAACATTTTGGTTTCCTGGGATGTGCTGAAGCTCAGGAACTTGACTATCCCACCCACTTCCAAGGGACCTGTGAGTTTTGTGAACATTTCGTGTGCAGGCAGTGAATGATCTCACAAGTGCTTTGTCTTTGAAGGTGAGTTTGGAGAAGTGTGCAGTGGACGCCTGAAGACACCAGGAAAAAGAGAGATACCTGTGGCAATCAAAACTCTGAAGGGTGGCTATGTGGACAGGCAGAGAAGAGACTTCCTGAGAGAGGCCAGTATCATGGGGCAGTTTGATCACCCAAATATCATTCGCCTTGAAGGAGTTGTTACAAAAAGTAAGTTCCTTTTATCCTCGGTTAACAGTTTTCTGCTGGTGTTCCCATTCTGTGCCATTCAATTTCAGAACTAAGCATTTATGTCCACATTCAATATGGATTACAGCTCTCAGAAATCTTCCAAATCATGAAGTGACAGTTGATACTGCAAAGTTTGGAGCTATAATAAAACATGCACCGCCTATCTGCTTTCAGTTTTTTCAATGTTTTATTTTTAACAGCAATCATTCTCATTTGAGTGATGTCTTTACAGGTGCTTATGGAATAGACTGGAGAGGTTGCTTAGAGGCAAGTGGAGAAAACCATAAATGTAATTAAGCTGACAGTGAAGTCAAATTGTCTTGAAAAATATCCAGTTCTACTCTTCTTTTTGCACTAGTATTTATTTGGTGGAGGCTCACTGATTTTAGTACCAGAAGAGATGAATTTCCTATTTTAAAGAAATAAGATATAAACATTTGGTAACTTATTGTACACTTGCAAATGATTTACTGAAATTCCGGAACAATCTACAAAATGTCTTACTGTTCATAACTGTTGCAGCTGCCAAGAGACACCCCTTGTCTCTGAAATGTCAGATTTTCAGTGGTGTTGTGGACTTTTCTGAAATGTCTGGTGATCATTTCAGTATTAAGTAAAAGGACTTACAAACATGCACGTAATTTCTTTAATGCCAATTTTCTTCAGTAATGCATTAAAAAAGTGGAATCCAAAAAGTTCCATTCTTTTCAAAGTTATTCATTGTCTCAACTAAGCCATGTTGTTTGCTAGTTTGGAGTACTTATATTTTTCTTCTAAAGAGAAGTGTTGTGTGTATAAAACAGTAATGTCCTCTTACCTTCACAGTAATCACAACAAATATGTTATGGATATTACAACATCAAAATGAATAACAGCATCAAAAGCTGTGTCTGGAAAACAAAGGGCAAAGAGGAAAGTATAGCTCCTGAACTCGAGCTGTTGGAATGGAATTTCAACAGGTTTATGGAATGATCTCTCTGTGTTCAAATCAGTCTCTGTGGTTCTAAATTAAAAGGAAGAGGATCCTTTTCCTTCTTCACACAGTATTGCAATGATGAGTTTATTATTACTCAGCAATGTTTGCCTACCAGACTAACAAAATCCACTGCAGAAAAGGCCCAGCTCAGTCCCTCCACTGCTCTCCTGGCAGTGTCTGCTGTGCTGACAACAAACAGAACTCAACACTGGCTGAGCAGCACTGGGGGTGTTGGGCACGAGAAGCAGGAACTTAAGTGACCTTAGCTCCTGGCTTCATAATGAACAGTACAGTAGCAATTAAATTCCAGCAGTCCTCCCCAACAGCAGCATCACAGGAATGACCAGCTCCACGTGATGGATCTTGGAGGGTGTTTCTCCTCTCTGAAAAATGAAAATGGTTGTGATTTACCAGTGTTGTGTAAGTTCAGTGAAACAGCTCACACAGAATACAGTGTAATGTACTTGGCAATGACATGATTGTTTAATCTTTGCCACATTTATAAATTCCCTTTCTGTGATGGCTCATAATCAGTCTAGAGAGAAATTAAGATTGCATTCAGAAGGCAGAAACAAACAGATAAATCAGTGCTCCAACATTAGACTATTTATTTGTGTTCTGCAGGAAAGGTGATTATAGACACCTGTAAGGCCAAAAATCATCATTAGTAGTTCTGCTTTTCCCTAAGGTGTCAACAAACTTTATTATTGTTTTGTAATGTTTAAAGAGAATATAAAAATAGTAGGTGTTACTGTTATAGTCACAGCGTCCTATAAAATTATGGATTTCTCAGGTACAAAATAAGTAGTGAAAGTTTGAAAGAAAATATTTTTGGAGTCACGCACCTTAAAAAAAACCTCCAAACTATAGAGCCATAGTTATAGAATGAAAAAAAGACACAAATTTCACCCCAAGTTATAGAAAGTGGAAAGGACAAGGCTATGCAGCACTGCAGGAAGAAGGCAGAAGGCAGGCTGAGCAATGGACACTCTGCTTCTCTCTTTCTGCTTTGTCTTTAGGATGGTGCCTTGCATTTGCACTGCCTCATCTGTGCTTAGTTAGAGAATAATGTGGCTTTAGCTTGGAGGAGAACAGTTGTCTTGCATCTTGCTAAATCCTGAGTCTAGAACTGCAGAATGCACCATGAGATAGAAATTTCCCTTAACTAAAAAACGTGCTGCAAAAGTCAGACAGAACCTTGCCCTAGCAGTTATTTATGTAATGGTGGCATGATTAAAAGGTGTTCTGTGCTGAAACTTAGATTAATAACAGCAGAAACTGTTTATCTGATGTGCATTTCACTTCCAGTAACCTGTAAAGGCACATGAGATGCAGTAAATTTGATTAATAGATGTGCAATGCTGTTCTTAGCACATGCTTTCCTCTTTGTAGCCATTAGTCATTAACTCCTAGCTGTTGCTGGTAGGCATTGCACCCATTTGTAAGCAGTGCCTTCCATTACAGTGTCATTGACTATTGAACAAAAAAGAAAAAGGATTTGGTTGTAATAAGCAGAAGGGCTCTACCAAGTCAATAGCTATTGACTGGGGCAATAACAAATTCTCCAGCTCCTTACAAATGACAGCTTTTATCTGGTGCAACCAGCTAAGCAGATGTTAACTTTTAAATTATACTGTTTTCAAAACTGCTATGGAATATGCACTGTACAGGATGGAAAAAAACGCTAAACTCAGCCTGCCTAAAAGTAGGTCTGAAATAGAGGTTTAATTCCCTTTTCTTGTTGCTTTGGTGCTCATTTGTCAGCGGGCAGAACAGTGGCTGTAGCACAAGGTTCCTCTTAGCAGAGTTCATTTCAAGGGCAGTTTGCTGGGCCAAGGCAAACACAGCATAGCACAGAACTTGGATTTGATCCTTCACTTACTGATCAGAGGGCACAAGGGAAACGTTATTCCTCTTAGGTTTGCTTAGAACACCATTCCTTGCATGATTTGCCATAAAAAGCTGCTTATTGCTTGGAAATGTATCATAGTTGCATAAGCACTTCATAAAAACATCAGTGTTTCTCTTTCAAGAATATTAGTGCAGTGATGATTTTGGGACCTCTTCCTGGGTGTGCCAGGGCATGCTCAGGTGAGTTTTATGTCCTTAGCCAGGTTGCTGATACTTCATAAGCAAGTATAAGAAAAGTACCTTCTTTCTGCAGTTCAAATATCCATGGCCAACACTGAAAGCTGGGCTGTATGGAAGGTGTGTCTTCCACTTCCATGTCTTGTTAAAGTCTGTGCTGCAGTTCTTCCATGAAAAGTCTCTAAAATAAAAGAAAGCAAACATGTGACAGCATGCCTGCATCTACAGCAGGCATGAAAAATGGTCTCTGATTGTTGTAACTGTACTGGAGGAAATCCAGACTGGAATCCAGGGTTAGTTTAACTTGACGGCACCTTCCACAACAGTTTAAAGCACAGCCAAATCAGTGCTCTGTAACACTGTGTCAGTACAAAATATCAGTGCGTGAGAGGTCCTTATGACATTCATAATCTGTTTGTTCCCTCCCAACTTTACCCTAAATAACTTCCAGTTGTTAAAAATTATTTATAAGGAATTGCTTCTGTTTCCAAATTTTGACTGATGGAGGATTTGCACCTCTCACATGTACAAGAGTAATCTCTTGAAGGCATTAATTTTCTTTAACACCATAATGCACATTTCTATTCTCCAGAAGAATTTTCAGAGGTATCTTCACCAAAGGAAACTAAATGAAGAGAGCACCTAGACTTCTGGTTCTGTGTTCACTCACATCCTCAAACATTGAGCCTGGGTTTGGAATGACACTTTTAACTTCCTTATTGTCTCCTCACTGTTTTGATTTAGTGTCTTTCAAGCTGTGAATACTATTGCAATTCTGAAATCTTTAGTCAGTCATCTAGCAGATTAAATTCAAAGCTTTACTCATTGGGTTTCTTTTTAAATTATTGTATGCAACCCATCTTACCTTGTCCAGGAGGAAGGCAAAGCAGCAGAATAATCCTTTCTCCTTACAATTTACCGTATTTAGCTCTTCAGATCTGACCCATTTTTCAAAAATGCAGGACATAATGAATTCGTTTTTTCAGCCAAGACTCTGGGCCCTTGAGCTCTGAGTGTAATGAATCTAATATTGCCCTTTTCTCCTACCTGTTAACAAGTTGCAACTATTAAATGGAGTTCAGGATTCATTTCAGAAGGTGAAACATTTTCCAGTAGATGTGTTTATTATATACATAATATTGTATATTTGGGGGTTCTGCAAATGGATTGAAGGAATTCTGTAGCAGTATTTGAAATATTCTTCCCTTGGTCATGGATGTTGAAACTGCACTCCCAGGAAGTGTGATTCTGCAAAGTTTAACTGCTGACCTTTCAGGAGCCAAGTTGTGACTATTTGAAATAGGCTACACCATGGTAGATTACAAAATATGATTGTACACCAAAAAGTTGGACCTACATTACAGTATTTCTCCTGCAATTCTGAAAAGTAAAACCTTTAGGACCCACAGAAAACTTGCAATGTTAATAAATCCCATGTTAGCATCTGAGGATGGTTTATAATTGTGTACTGTGTAACCTGTTTCAAATCTCAGCATTTACATGGCAGCAATCTCAGTCCACCACTAACCATCAGGGGCATGTCCAGGCACAGATGGACTTGCTGGTTTCCACAGTGGCTTCAGATCCACCCCCTGCCCCCACCCCTTGTGCTGTCAGACACCTGGACCTGCCACATGCAGCACAGAGGCACAGCAGGGTTGGGGACATCACCAGCCACCAAGCTCTTCCATTCTGCTGGTGGACACTGGGATGCAAAGCAGGGGTGAGACTCTGTGCCAGGGGGCTTTATGTGGCCTGACACACGAAGCTGAGTTTGCCTGATGGAGCATATTGTGGTGGTGCACATAATGGCAGACTGAACAGCAGGATTTCAGCTGTATTGTAAATTTTTCAGTAGGAGGAGCTGTAAATTTGAGTCTCGCTCGCTCCTTTTGTTTCCCTTTGTATCCCATTTCATAGATAAAAATCACAACACATTACTGAATTCAGTGTTGCTGTAGCCAGCAAATTAACCCCAAACCCACCACCAGAAATGTAGCGAAATTTATGAGCTCAGTTTGTTGAAATATCATCCAAAACACAGCTGAAAGTTAGAGCTGTGCACATCTTTGCTGCAACACAGACAAAACTAATTATCTGTAGCCTTCATGCAAAATAGGTGCCCGTCATGACTGGTACTCCAAGAATATAATTAACGTTGCTAGTACTAAGCTATTTTTACACATGCATGCATGTGGACATTTCAAATAAAACTGCCATGCATCCATTTGCTGAAACTTGCTGGCAAAAATTAAGAATACAGAATACTCAGTTCTCAATGATACATGCTTAGAAGAAATTCTGCTTCTAAACCTCTGGAAAGATTAAATTTGCCTTTCATGCTTTACGTTCTGAGAATTTTTGTGGTAAAAATCAAAGGGCCATTATGGTTTTCTACAGTTCAAATCAGCCTCATTTCTGTGTTCTGCTTTTCCCTTTCGCAGCTTGGAAGCTGTGCATTAAAATTGTCAATTCTACTGCAACATCTGCCCCAATAAGCAATGGAGAAAAAGCCTTTTGTCGAGCAGTCAGACAGCTAACACCTTGTTAGCAGCAGCCTAATCTGGCCATGATACACCATCTAACACAACTGCACGTCTGGAATTCTGCTTTTGTAGGTTACATCTGAGAAACAGGATTTCACTTCCTTACGTGTTTGTGATCAGGCACACAGGACCTGACTTTCAAGATATTTAGATGCTTTGATGGGAGATGTGGTTCTAGCAGAAAAATAGATGACAAAAATCATAAAAAATTAAAGTCCTGTAGATATGTCCAGAGTATTTTCTTTTCTTTTAAAGGAAATGCATAGTCATTAATTTTCATAATTAGCATCATTATTAACCACAAATGATTGCATTTCCATAGGTCTTCTGAATAAAATATGCAATTACTACTTCCTCCACCATCAAAGCAGAGGAGAATATGGTACAAAAAATTAAAAGGCAAGATTGTCAGAGGCGATATTTGAAGGGTTGGGTCTTCAGTGACAAGGAGGGAGACAAGATTGCACTCACTCATTGTGCTCAGATTTGCTGATTGTTGCCTGGGAAGGAAAACCATATAAGCAATGATGAGAGAAATTATAAATGGCAGTTGCAGCTGACAGCTAAAGGAGTGAGGGGTTAAAGAGTGGATACAGAGCAATCAATATACCCCAGTTCATGAGTTTCACTTGATTGATTTCTTTCAATAACTGTATGGAGGCAGAAACACAACACACTAACCACACATGTCATTGAGTGTTGGTAAAGTCCTAGTGCAACTTTGGCTTTGCTAGATCTTTGCTGAGAAGTGAGGTGCTCTCACTGCAACGAATACCAAGACATGCTGAGTTTGAGAGTACTTGAATATGAGAACCAGGATGGGTTCTGCTGTGTTTTAGAGCCCAGCAAAGTCAGGTTACATCAGAAGCATTATGTGGTAAACCCCAACCTAATTGCTGAATAGCACAGTATGCTCAAAATTGAAGCATGGTTGTATCCTTTTAAAAGTAAATAAACTTTGCAGTATTTTTCAGCAATTCTCTTGGAATTCCTGGAATATGGCATTGGGCTGTGAAGGACGGCTGAGAGGTCACCTTGGCCATCCTCCTGCCCCAAGGTAGAATTAATTATGTTTCAGTCAGTCGGGATAGAAGCTCGTCTATCCTGTTCTATGAAACTTTTCCTGGTGAACATTGCAAGGCCTCCCAGGGCAAAGCTGAGTGTTTAGTTGTTCTCATACTTAACCTTCCTAGTGTTAAATTGGTTTATTTTTTTTACTGCACATTAAGGCCATTCACTTTTTTCCTGTCTATGGTGGAACAGCTTGTGCCTTTCCTCTTTGCCCCAACATTTTACATTTGTAGACCATCATAATGTCTTTACTGTCTTCAGTAAATCAACCAGATTCTGTCAAGTTTTTCTTCGTGGTATATGTTTCTAGACCTTTGGTCATCCTTAATACTTTCCTTTGGACTTTCTCCAGTCAATTAATATCTCTTCTAAAGTACAGTTTTCAAGACTGCATACAGTGGATGCTGAACCTTTCCTTCCACGAGCAAGCAGGAGATGTTTTAAATGTTACTCATCTTTAAACACATGTGGTTTTCAACAGCAACCATAATTGGCTTTTATTTTGATTCATTATTACCCATAGATCCTCCTCTGTGAAACATCTGGCTGCTGGTGTTTCCTCCAGGATGTATTTGTGTGGTTCTTTACTGCCATCTCAACTGGCCTGCTTCCTCTTCCAGCATTTTCTTCTGTCTCCTCACACCTTTCCCTGGCATTCCAAGTCCTGCCATTTTGCTGTCTCCGTCAAATTTAGAAACAGGCTCTCCATTGCAGCATTGCAGTCATCAAGGAGAAAAGAGAACAGTGACCAAAGTTCCGGCCCTTTGTGTCTGAGGTGTCTTTGCAGGCTGTTGGTGAACCACTGAGGACACTTTTTCAGCTGTAACTACTCTGACTGTAGTATTTTCATCTGATATTTCCAGGGAAAACTTGAGTGAAGTACTAAGAAAAAGTAATTCAATCACAGAGTACAAATTAGAGCATAAAAAATGATGTGGTGTAATATAGTCAGGACTGACACCTCATTGCCTCAGACTAATTCATTTACTGTCTTTCTTTCTTCTGGGCTGCCAGTAGTCTCTTGGTTTCTGGTTGTAGTTCTGGCACTACCAGTCACCTGAAGAATGAAAGTGTGACAATAAAGCTGCTGTAGGCTGCAGTGACATAAGTTCAGACAATGCATCAGGAAGGACACCACAGGCATGGGAATGTGTATCTATATTTTCATGGATTACAGCTACTTCTTCAAAAGAAGCTGAGATGTGTCTGCCCTAAGACAGAAGCCTTGTCATACCAAGTTTTACCTGTTTCATGATTGTGTGAGTTAATGCGTGATACTAAGACTGCACTTGCATGGGAGAAATCTAAATTAGAGACTAGGTACCAAAATATTAGAGATAATTCAATGTGTTTGTCCCATGGCAGATGTTGGTTGTAGATCTCCTTGAGGTGACAAGGTGCAAGCTGGGAGACACGATCATGGTGATTGCTAAGTCCTTTTTGTTTGGTTTTTTAGGTGAAACAGCTGCCATTCTCACAGCTCAGCTAAATTCAGACTTAAGTGAATGTATCAAAATAATAATGTACCCCTGGTACTTTTGATTTGATGCAGTTCTTCTCTTAATCCTCCCTCAAGTTTGCTTGTGCATGAAGAGTTCTTCTCCCTCACAGTTTTGTTTGCGTTATCTGATGCTTTGGATATTAAAAGGTTGTTGTGGGGATTTACATGTTTGTTTATCATAGAATCACAGAATTACTTAGGTTGGAAAAGACCTTTAAGATCATAAAGTCCAAACATGTTTATGAAGTGTTTAGAAACCCAGGAAGCAGAGTGCTATTGAACCCATAATTATTACAAATGAAGAATTTATTAATGCTGAAATCTTATAATAGAAGAGCTGCCAAATGTAGTGAATGTTATAAATAATATTAATCTTCTCTAGTCCCATGGATTTTAGGTTTCTGAGAATGGAATTATGTTTCTTAGTGCTTCTTCAAAACTCAGAACATTCATGTCTCATTAAAGTGAACAGGTACAAGATAACAACTAGAATTTTGTTGGGAAATTGAGATCCTTAAGTTTCAAATACTAATGTAAATGTCTGTGCCACTGCTGAAAATAGAACACAATTACCTGTTACTTCTCATACAGGATATTCTGAAAGTCTTTACGGACCACTAGTATTGGTGTTAGCACTTTCAACCACGTTGTGCTTCCAGGCTCCAGTTACCAGCTGAGTTACAGCCTTCACAAAATAAGCAGGAGAATACCATGTGGAAACACACCTTAATTCACCCAATATGCAAAGTTATATAGACTAGCTTTTATGCTTGAACTAGAGCAACGTTTGAGTCATTTCATTCCAGAAAAACTGTGCCCTTTCTCTGGTTCGCAGCTCTTTAAATTTTACATTTTTGTTGCATGTGAATAAGAAATGAAATAGTAAGGGGTTTTTTTTCTGTGTTGTTTAGGGGTGCCAGTTCACTTTGCCCAATTTGTGATGAAACAGAACATGCCAGACCAGCATCAGTAGTTAGTTGAAAGGGCAGTGCCAGCAACGCTCTGCAAGTTCATAGTAAGGACAAGTTAGGGTCCATATATTTACCTGAAGTAGAGCTGGATGATCAATCTCTGTCACCCCAAAACAGAGAGGCCATCAGTCCTAGGAAACTGTAAGTTCATCAGGTAATTAAGGGGGAGGTGTTCAGATGTCTCACATGGTCTGCCCTATAAACCTCTGCCTCAGATGTTTGTTTGGTGATATTTACTGCAGTTTAAAGTCTGTTTCTAATGGAGGGCAGCAAGTTTGAGGTATCTTTAACAGCAGATTCATATGAAGAAGAAGAACTGAAATGCAGATTGGTGGTTTTCTCATAAATTTTCTGATATTTTATTTCATAGAAACATGGGAGATGTGAGAAAAAAAGAAACCCTTTGGTTATTTACAACACCATCTGCTTTGTAGTGCCAGGACTGCTATAAACATCTGCAGTTGTGATGGGCCAGAAAGGGAGCAGAAGCTTCTCTTCATCTCAAACCTGACACATCCTCCTCACTCAGGAAACGAAGCACTTGCACAGAACATTGCCAGTCGGGACATACTTCCCACATGCAGATCAATTTTCAGGCATGCAGAAGTAAAAGGTGCTGAAAGTACCCATTTTCAGTGATTAGCTATGAATCTTTGAAATTTGGGCTATTTTGCAATGAAAATCTGTTTGAGTTATATCTGTTGAAAAGTGACACATTTTCTGTGCTGTGCTCAGAGAACAAGTGGCAACTTTCTTGGCAGGGGTTTGAACTGCCCCATTTTGCTTCCTGATCTCACTCAGCACTGCAGCTTTTATCAGACAGATCAATTATTTCTGTTTCCACCATTCTTCTGGCACTATCACCAACTTCCACACAGAATAATGCCATCATTTAAACAGAGTTTTCATCTGTAAAATTGTTTATTCAGAATTTATTAATTCAGCCCATCACTGCTTCTCTACTGAGAGTCTTGCTGTATCCATTTAACTGGCTATAATTATCTTTTAGGTTCTTAATACATACATAGTTCAGGTTCCAGCTGAGTAAATAACTTGGATGCAAACTGCTTGGGATCCTTTTCAAACTCCTAATGTTCTAGTTGGAAAATCAGTTGGCAAAAGAAAAATTCTGCTTCTTAAATCTTACAGCTCTTCACCAATAGACACAGTGCTTATAAATCAGGAGTAGATGATCAAGTTGTTAAGGGAGGCACAGTTGGAAGAGAGAAGCAATGTGGAGAAAAAAGTATATATTTTTAAAAAACCATCATAAAGTTACAGAGTATTCAGTTTAAATATGTTCTTAATATAAGCACTAATGACAATCCTGTAAACACAAACTAAGAGGCAAATGGATTCAGTGAGACATTCCAGAATAGATTCATGGCTACATGAATTGGTAAATACTGTCATTTTTCTACCTAACTTTAACAAGGTAATTTCTGCTGAATAAAATTTGAAAGTAAATATGTTTAGCTGATAATGACTTTATTTCAATATTTCATCTAGAGAAGCATCGTACAGAATTTTCATAACAGTGGAAGTCTGAAACAAACCACTGTAGTGTTGCTCAAACTCACATGATTTATTTCCTTTCTTCCTCAAACAGCAGAAACTTGTTTATATCTCCCCAGACTGTCAATAATTTTCCCACTTTCCTCGTTCTGCTTTTCTCCTCTCAGCTGTAGCTGAGTCCATTCCTCAGCATACAAACCCTGCTTTGCTGCTTTAGGTACGATTGGCAATTTCCTTCTGGTTTTCAATGAATGCCTTTTTGAGCACTGAGGAACGTGAACCCATGGCCTGTGCAAACAGTGAGTGCCCACCATCCATCCTGCCAGAACTGGCACAAGGACACCTCAGATGAGAGAGGTTTTACCATGGAGCATTCACACTTAACACCAAGGTGTCTTTGAATACACTGATTCAACCAGGAGATAATTAACAAGCATAGCTAATTCTCTTTGGTCAGCAGCACTTTCCGAATCAGAGAGCAGGATTCCTCTCCACGTGCCTTGGCCCCTCAGGAGCTGCTCCACCCCAGCTGCTAAGGAGGTTTATTGGGCAAAAAGGGGTTTTTATCTGGATCTGTAAATGTAGCCCAGCATATAAAACCCTTCTGACCAAAGAGTCCATTCATGGTCCCAGTTATGGTCATGGTGGTGACCCTTCCACTTCCAGTCTCAGCATCACTCACTTGAGGAGGTCACCTGGGGTTTGTCACCAGGAAGAAAATCAACGCTGGGTACTTAATTTCACTGACATTAGTGAACTGTGAATTGTCAATGGTGTGAATGTAAATAGTGAAAGAAACCCTCAGCCTTAGTTTTTACTCTGGATTTATGTAACAAAAAATCACTTTTTGCCAGTTGGCTCTTTGGACCCTCAGCCCCAGGAGTTTTTCTTAACTGGAAACAGTGGGCCTTTTCCAGTGGTATTTATTAGTGTCTAGAAGTGGAGAGCATTTATCTCCTACCCCTCCAGGTTCCTGTCTTAAAGGATGACAAATTCTATATTATTGGAATACTTAGATTTTACTAAGGATTTTTCCTTCCAAAATCACACAAAATGGGTGATCAAAAGATGACTGAAATGGAAGTCATACTGCTAATTATTAATGGATTAATAATTCCCCAAAAATCATTACGTATACAAAATGAATCACAAAGGATTTGGCTGATACTGCAGGTTTTTCCATAATAAAAACCTGTAATTTTAAAGTACTTTGTTTCCAGCTAATCTGATACTACGTGCATAATAATGAAATCCAAAAGTACAGCATACAGTGCTTGTAACAGTGTTCTGGGTGTCATACAAAACTCTAAATACATAAAGAATTCAAAATTCTTGCTTAGCATTGTGCTAAAGCTATTTTCAGTTTAGCACTGACTGAAAAATACTTATTTAATAGACAGCTGAAGCATACACAGATTATTTTATCCCATAGAAGCACAGTATTTCCAATTACTATTCCATTAAGACTACAAAGATGATTCAACACAACAGTTGTTATTGCTGTTAAAAGCCTTAATCATATTAATGTTGTCACACCAGGCTTGTCTGCAAACCAGGACTTCGGCGTGCATTGACATTTAACACATCACAAAATAAATGGTGTAGTGTTTGTAGAACTCTTTCCAAGCAATTCCCTCATTCTTCTCCCCCCAAATGGCCTGTTTGTATAGAAGCAGCCAGGGAAATTAAATTAAATGTTCATATTCTCCCCAAATACTCTGTAACTTACATCAGTTCCTCCCTAGGAATTGTGAGCTTCTTTCAGCATTTGCTTTTTGTCCCAGAGAAGGCGTAAGTAAAGCCAAAACTTGTTATAATTGGGGTTTTCTAAAATAGTCTCATTCTATGTAAATATTCCTCACTCTGGATTTATTACCATCTGCCAGTCAAGAAGGGAGAGGACTCCAGTACTTCAGGTTTGTAGGAAAAGGTTGTCTTTCACAAGGATCTCAAGGTTAAACTCATCAGGACTGGAGACCTGAACAGCAGCTTTGTCCTGCTTATCTTCTCCATATGCCCAGACAGACCCCTAAATGTAAATCTGGAGCAGAGATTAGGGGGCTGGTACAGAAAAACAGGCCTTTTAAAATATTTTCACCCAGAATTAGGTTGTAATGATCTGCTTTTCAGAAATGAGGCCAAAACCTGTGAATGATTTATCATTTCCAAGGAAATTAAGGAAATTCAGAGTTAAAATCAAGCTGAAGAGTTTAACTACAAAGCATGGAAATAAATGCTCCAGACACCTAAACTGCTTACTGTGGTGTCATGCAAAAAAATTGCTCAGCCAAGGGCAGTCAAAGACCTGTGAGCTCTTGAAAGTTCATTGAGGAATGACAGAATTATTTGTGACTGATGTCATTTACTCGGGAGAATCTGGGGAAACAAAACTAGACCACCCTTTGAAAATTTCAATAAGTATAAATTTCCCTCTGCAGAACCTGA
This sequence comes from Formicarius rufipectus, assembly GCA_013399695.1. Taxonomy (NCBI): domain Eukaryota; kingdom Metazoa; phylum Chordata; class Aves; order Passeriformes; family Formicariidae; genus Formicarius; species Formicarius rufipectus. The sequence goes on along the minus strand of VXAU01004117.1, from coordinate 13,837 downwards.
TGCTTCACACACAGGTCTGGTTTTACTTTTTACCTAGAGCAGAATTTAGCCCTCCAACATTTTCATTGTGTTGTTTGCAAGGTACTGGATATTTTCAAATGATTCAGGTGCACTTGAAGGCCTCCAGAGATCCTTCCCAACCTCAGTGCTTTGTGATTTTAATAGGGGTAATCACAGTAAATTTTCTTAATTCTTGTGCTCTAATATTTTAGTATGTATATTGCAAAACACTGCTTAGTGATCTTGAAAAGTAGAATTTCCTAAAACATGTAAGTTACATGAGTAAAACTTCAGCCAGTCAAAAAGGTCTAAAATAAAAGCACATTCTACCTCTCCAGATTAACTGTGTAGATCTACGCTTTCTAAATGTACTGATAAATTCTGATTTTTTTTTTTTTAATTCCAAGACAAGCCTTTTGAATGCTTTAAAAAGCATTCTGATATCACAATCTCAAAGCTTTATAAAACCATTTCTTACAAAAACCCTCCATATGTTCCCCCATAAAAGACTGTGAACTAATATGCAATTCCTGCTGGTCTAGGAAGGATAAATCAATAGAATCATGTGAGAGAAACGTTGACTAGTTTTCGGTAGTTTCCATAGTGGATATATCACAAGTAATTTTGGTGAAAATGCTCTAACCCTTCTTCTAGGTTCCCTAAGGAGACACTAATAACATAGAGCCCAGGCTTTATTTTAGGGTGGGAGGTGCACATAACAGAAGTCATCCTTCTCCCAGGCATTAAGGGATACAATGGGATAATTAATGGATGCAGAATCAGGGAAACTCTCTCTGCATTCTGTCCTCCAGTGTTTCACTAGTAAATGTGCAGTCCCACCTGCAGGAGAGTGCAGTGTAGGAGTGAAAACTGCCAGTTGCCTCCTGAATGCAAAAGCCCTTTGACTCCCTTCCCTGCAGCCTTTATCTGCAGAGTTCCCAGGAATTTCCTCTCACCTGTGTTTTACAATCCCTACATCAAAAGCGTCAACACAGCTGACTTTCTGTACAGAAACAAATATCAATGGGGTTTTTTTACATCAAATGCACTGTCTCTGCATTTTTATTCCTTTCCCAACTCTAAACAAAATCTGTGGGAAAAGAATGAAAGGCTGAACTTTTCTTTTCCTGGTCTTAATAAGGAGATGGCCCAAGTGAAACAAAATAACTGGCAGTAATTGTGACCTCTCTAGAACTTCTCATTCCAGTTGATTCAATTCAGCAGCCAAAGAGCTACTTTTGAGTTGGAAGCTGTTAGATGCTCCAAAGTACACAGAACCTGAGATGGTCAGTTCCACTTGCAGAAAGTGTTGGGTGAGGTCCAAGAGTAATAGATAAGAAAAAGCAGCAACAAGCGAATCTCCACAAGCTGCACTCAGGCCCCACAAGTACAATTGGTAGAGTGGGGGGGAAAAAAGAATATTACTTAGCTCCCAGCTGGCTCTGTATGGCATATGGGAGCAAAACTTGGGGGAATTGGTGAGAAAGTTTCTGAAAAGTGTCAGCAGCAAAATTAACGAGTCAGTTTAAGGTTTCTCAGCTTGTTCAACCCCTGAGAGTTTTAAAGTGTGATTTAGTTGCTTTTAAATGTTTTCACTGTAGCTCTCAAGGGCTCCTCCACTCCCTGTTCGGACATTCACTGTGGTCCATTGTGTTCCACCAGTGTTACACCAGGTGTGTTTGGTGCCATTCTCTCCATCCATCCATCCATCCATCCATCCATCCATCCATCCATCCATCCATCCATCCATCCATCCATCCATCCATTGATCCACCCACTCCCCTCTCTGTTCAGTGCTGTTGCTGAGCCTCATGGCAGACGTTTCCCTCTGCTGTAAATCAGGACTCTCCACAGTTGTGTCTTACCCCAAGGCCATGGGCTGTGCCCAAGGTGTGAGGAGGAGTGGCTGGCCCTGCTGTCACCACACAGTGCTAATAAAGGGCTGTGAATTAATGCAGCTGCTCTGGAGCCCAACTGAGCATGTGGATTTCCTTTACTCAGCCATCTACTCCTGCCCTTCTGCTCAGTGGGATAATATGCTGCTAAAATCATGCCAGTTTGGGATGCTATACCAGTGATTTCCCTATCAAATTCTACAATTTGTGGGATGATATTCCCCCTGGAACAACAGCTGAAGATGGAAGGCAGGCTAATTGATTCAGCACTTCCCCACTGCCTCTGAGCACAGGCACTTAGCTGTAATTATTGTGAAACAGAAGAATTTACACTGAGTTATAAATTGGTATCACAGGACTCAGTAAATGGTGTATACTTCATGAACTGTCAGCTCTTCAGAGTATTGCCATATACTTTTACAATTTCAATGCACTTTTCCAACTAATCTCTGTAACTAATGCAGTTTCCCATGTTAGGGTGGCATAATGTTCATATACGGGATGGAACTGTGGAGCTGGGAGAGGTTTGGCTTTTTCTCTCAATATATCCATGGCTGTGACCTGCTAAACAACTACTGTATTTCAGGGCACTGAGGAATCATGGCTTAATATTCATGACTCCTTTCCCAGTTTAGAACCAATAAGACCTCACACTCAAAGGTATTCCCAATAGTGTAAGTGCACCCACTGCAAAAATGAGTGTTCATTCTTACCCAAAACAACAGAACGGGTGCAGAGCAGCAGTGCCTGTATGATGTTGCTGACAGAATGGCATTTCTCAAGGAAGTTGGCTAACCAAGTGACCTCCAGTAGTCCCTTCCACCCTTACCCATTGTGTGATTCTGTGATTCTTTCAAACATTTCATGAATGTTTATGCAAACAAGTAAAAATTGGAGTAAGCTTCTACACAACCATAAATGCCCAAACCTTTTATCAAACCTCTGTCCTTCTGGCAGTGATTGATGTGACTTAACAAGAATTCGTTTTCTTCACCTGCCATGGTAATCAACTCATGTAATGGATCTCAAACCCTACCCACATTATGCAGGCAGTAAAACCAAAAGTACCCATCTGTCCATTTTAGGGCACAGGATGTATTTGAATTTAGGACCATGAATGCTTTGAGGTGAGTGAACTTTCAACCTCTCATTAGACTGCAGTTTTTTCTTGATGGCTGCTGATCAGGGCTGAGTGTTACCAACCTTGTCCTGCTCAGAAGCTGTTTGTGGAGTTCTTGGGAAGACTAAATGAGGTCCTGTTCTTCTAACCCTGTATTCTTGTTAACCAAAGACATTTCTGAGGTGACAAGAGATGATGTGGATGAGATTGAATTGTCTAAAAGGGCACTTGGTGCCTACTCTTAGATACCCAACTGCTGCTTTGCCTCTCACTGCCACTTGCAAAGAGTGTAAATCACGTCAAGTCACACTAAATGTGAATGTCTCAGATTTTCTGGAGCATCTCAAGTGACACAAACCATTTACGCTTAAGCAACTGAATCCTAGCTTTTAAGCATGAGAGAAAAAAGCTATTTATATGTATTCTTTCAGTTATTTGCTGCTTATAAAACCTCAATAATCTTAGCCCTCCAGCTCTCTTCGCAGTCCTGACAGATTTAATTGCTCTAAAATTTGTTGCTCCTTGTTTTTGTGTATGAATATCTACAATAAGTGAAATAAACTTGGGGTTGCGTCATTACTTTCTATAACAAAGTAACTTATTGTAAGAATGCTAGGAAACGAGTTATTGCAATTTAACAGCGTTTAAATAGAGGAAAATATCACTGGTGAAGCTCAAACTGTGTTTCTGAAGGTTTGCACTTATGGCATGTGACACAGTGGCTGTGCATTATGGTCAGTATAATTCACATTTTGAAACAGAGAAACTGTTTTGTTTGGGAAGTTTTCATATGTTCATTATTTAGCCTTTGTGTTTCAAGATGCTGTTTCATATCAAGCATTTTGGAGTTATTGGAAAAATGTTCCATTTTAAAATTGAATTCCTGTGTGTTGCAGTCTACCCACCATCACTTCTACAAATAATTTAAAATGAAAGTCATGGAATTTGGAAACACTTTTACAACAATGCCAAAGACCTTTCTGGAGTGGCCAGATGGAGAACTTTTATGCCTTATCTTTAGCCCTCAGATATAAAAGTCCTGCATCCAGAACACTAATTAAATTAATTCTTTTTCCACAGACTGCAGCAAGTCTAATCAACAAATTTAAAGGACAAGTGTATTGAGGAGAAGCAATAGCACTCTGGCTTGAAAATAAAATATAACATTCAAAGCTTTCTTAGGCTACTTTAAGTTCAGCAAATACATGTGTGTGTTTTGAGGGTAAATTTTCCTCATTGTATTTTTATTAGTTTAAAAAAAAAAAGAATCCAAACTGTTGAGGGTCATTTATTTTTCTCATTGTGTATAAAGATCAAGATGCTTTCTGACTCTTAAAAGAACACCTACGAAATACGTGCAAGATGATGAGATCAAACTTGCCATTGCCTAAATTTTTGGATGGATGCTTACAAGACGCACTTGCAAAAATACACAGATTATTCTGACTATCAATTTAAATGTACTGCCAAATGGGAGAATCTTCTCTGTGTTCTTTTAACTAAGATGCACAGAGCTCTTGTTGCAGATCCATCCTCGATGCTGAGCCCTGACATGAATTCCTTGAAATGATGCCTCCAGGCCACTGCGCTCATGCTGAAGGCTGGAACAGTGGGCCAAGTGCTAAAGACTCAGTGTACATTTAGGCAGTGAGAAGAATAAGCAGTGTATTATATTGAAAGCATAAACTACATTAAGGTCCTGATGAGAGCAGAGCAGAGAGGAGCCGTGTCTGTCCTCCTGGTTTTGCCTGTCTCAGTACATGGACAGTGTTGGGAGGTGTGACAGAAGCTCTGAGTGCTAGAGCTGCCCTGACACAAGGCAGCTGCAAATTCTGGTGCCCTTTCCCCCCTTGCTTGGCATGACTTTTGTCAGGTGGCTTTAGACCATTAGTATAAATGGGATAACAGCTTTGCTGGTACAACTTCCCCTCTACTGGTCTGGCTTTGATTTGTGCACAGAACTGGCAAATGCATGGCAAATGGCAAAGGTAGAATCATTTGGAATGCATTATGAATATTCCATAGGTGAAATTTGCTGTTGAAATACCAAATTTTTCTATTCCTCACAGAGGTGCTGGAATTCTCCATTTGCACAGTATGCAGAAAGCAACCTTCTTGTGGTGAAAGCTGTGTATTGTACGACTTGTTTAAAGAGCAAACAAAGATTTTTAACTGGTTTTGATGAAATCTGTTCCAGTGAAGCCACTGATAACTGCAGGCATTTGATTGTTCTTTCTTTAAACAGCCAACTTCTTTTGTCAGTCAAAGAGCAAGTCATTTCATTAATGATGGTTTTTATCTCTTTGAAAGGATCCTTTCCGACCATTGGGGTGAAGTCTCTTTCGAGGTTCCTGAGGGCGGGATTTTTAAATAGCATCCTGACCTCACATCCAGTGGCAGGGGGTGGATCTTTACCCCCCAGCATTTCCTCTGGTAGGTATTCCAGTCTATTCCCCCACCTCGAGTTTTTTTGCTTCACTCTCTGCCCCATCTCTCCACACATCTTAGGGAAATACAATTTGGTATTTGGTAAGACAAGGAGATTAGATGTCTCTTCCAATAAAGAGCCAAACCAAAAGGGAATGGAAAAGACAATTACTTTTTGGGAACTAGCCATATCCAATGTATGGGATAAATTGTGAGGGAAGCTGATCTGTACTGACGTGGCCAACATAAATATTGGAAGAGAAGGTATCTTCTAATCATACACTTCATGAAGCATGTCCATATGCACCAAATAAAAATAACTTTAAAAATGCCACTATAAAATCTCAGCATTTATGTGACTCTGTGACTCTTCCCTAAAAATTTGCATTCCCTTGCTAAAACATGGAACCAAAATGAATTTGGATAGGGAAAAGTTAATTATATGTTAATACAGTATTTGAATGCTCTGTATGATTTTGTGGATGCAGCTTGTCTCTCAAACCACCTCCTGATGGCAGGAAGGACCTCAGGTGGTGGTGTGAGGTTGAGGGGAGGGCAGGAATGACAACCCATCCAGGGAAACAAGCTGCTGTCAGAGAATGGCCTGAAACAGGAAAGGAGGACAGATTAGAGACATGCTTCTCAAGAAAGGGTGTTAGCCATTCTCTTCTAGAACCATTAAACATCATCTTCCATCAAAAGTAATAAATGAAGAATAAACACATGTATCTCAGTTGTTATGACTGGATAAAGGCCAGTTCTGTTCCTTTCCAAAGTATGTATTTCTGTGGAAAATGACTCCATACACGGGCTAATGTCACACTTATATTTTCAGGACATCTCACCTGTGATGATACTTTAAGTTTTTCTTGGAGAAAAATCTCTTATGGTAAAAGTAGGTGAAAAAATTGAAAAATCACATAATGTTGTTGATTTGCTATACAAAAGAAACAATTCTCCTATTGCAGTAATTCCAGGCCTCACTAACACAAGATGATTCTTTTCTCTAAGTGCTATTACTTCTTTGTGCCCTTTCTTTGAATAGAAGTTTCTCCACAACTCTGATGTCTTTTTTTATGACTCTTTGGGTTTCTTTCATGGACAGTTTGGACAACATTGTCTATATTTGTTTCTCCATGTGATATTTCAGGTGTTCAACAGCCCTGAGGTATTTCGCAGGTATCTGTAGCCCAGTATCAAAGATGCCCCATGACATTCTTTGTTTTGAGCACAGTGTTATGTAGAGCATCCCACTGGTTCTATTAAATTGCAAGTGGCCTTACTGCACTCATGCACTGGCTGCTCAACTCCACACCTACCTACAAGTTTATTTCATAAGGTGCTCAGCACTGCTGTTTTCTGAGTGCTTGTAAAGCTTTTTATCACATTTTTTTCACTTAAAACTCTTAAATGTGGTTTGTTTAGTAAAACTGATTCATGGTGTCTTGCTATTCAGTGTCCTTTACTAATAATTCTGACCCAATCTGATGAAACATTGAAAACAGGAAAAAATAGAAATGCAATTATCTGATGTATAACATATCTAGGAACTTAATGGAGATAAACCTTATTGTTTGATAATGTCAACAATAACAAAACAAAACCAAAAAGAAAAAACAAAACCAAAACAAGACCAAAAAAAATGAGCCAAGCAGCAACTCCACAGAAAGGGAGAGACTTCTGGAAAGTGAGGATTGAATGGTAGTTGAGAGCCAGTAAAGAACTGGGATAAATCCAGTGGATGAGACGTTTTTGGTGGGGAGCTGATGTGAAACTCTGAAGTGCAAGTCAGAAATTGCCCTTAAAAGATGTACCCTAATAATCTTGCCTGTAGTGTTGCTGTTGAGCTCTTCCTTTTTTACTTTATCATGCTTGTATTTACATTGAGCACAACCTTAATTCTGAATTGCCTCTGTTGTATCAGAGATGACCAGAGGACAACATTGCCATTTCCAGAGTGTTAAAAACAGGTTTGCTTTACATGTGGGCAAAAAACATTCACTGAATTTAAAAATAAAAACAAAACAAAACCCAAAACCAACAAAACCACAAAAACAAACAAACAAACAAAACCCAAAAACCCAAACCAAACCAAACCAAACCAAAAACCCAAAAACAAAGACAAAACAAAACAAAACAAACAAAAACAAAACAAAATAAAAAACAGCCAGCCAGCCCATCAAAAAACACAACCAAAACACCAAACAAAACCAAAAAACCCAAACCAAACCAAAAGGCAATCCAAGTCTGCACAAGTGGGTACTGATCCGGGGTGTAAGAGAGGCAGAATTTAATCTCTTACTGTGCATTATTCAGTGGCAAATACAAGTTCACCACTAAACCCTTCATGACTTCAGTATAGAGCGAGAAAGGATGTATTCTTTGTTCCTTTGTATTGACAAACACTGCACTGAAACCTGACCTGTTCTCTGGAACGAAGGCATCCCAAGCAACAGTGCACCAGAAGGTATTTAAGCAGCCATCTCTCTGTTTACATGGATAAGGGGGAGAGCTGAGAGTCTCTCTCTCTAAAGCTTTGGCTCTCAGAGCAGCAGCAAAAGGCAGAATCAACTGCCTGCCACACCCTGCTGCTGCCTGCCACATCCTGGTGCTGCCTGTTTCACCCTGGTGCTGCCTGCCTCATCCTGGTGCTGCCTGAGGCTCAGCCTCTCCCGATAAAAGGAACATCATCCTGCTCATGGACCAGTTCTCCACTGCTGCGTTTGAGAGCACACTGACCCCTCCACTCTGAGCTGCTGGCCTGGTGTTGGACTGTGGCTCTCAATTCTACCAGGAGTACTTAACATTTAATAATTGCTGTGTTATAACGAATCGCTTCACGTATTCCTTCTGTGGAACATTGCAGTTAATATAACTATGTGGGAGACTTAAAATGCTGGCATTATTCTGCTATGAGGGTCATTGGGAACAAAGATAATGAGGTGCTTTGTATTTACTGAAACCTTTAACTCAAGATACGTAGCAGATTCCCTTCCAAATACTCAGAAAAGTTATTCCTTACCAAAGACAAAATGGTTTTACCTTTTATTTTACAAAATTCACCACAGATGTTTTAATTAACAGAGAACTAAACTGGAAAGCTTATAAGTATCTGGAAAACAGCTTGGCAGGGCAATGTAGCTGTTGGTTTCATTTTTTTCCCTTTCTGCTTTTCACTCAGTAGTTGAGGGGAGTGTATTTTTTTATCACTGCACTGACAGCTGGTGTTCAGTTTTATGTGATTTGGGGTCTGCTTTTGCACTGTGCAGAAGTTCTCATATGTAAAAAGAGTAGTCAGATTAAAGATTAATTTATGCTGCTTGGATGAGGCATTACATCTTTCTGCATAAACAGACTGCCTTGAATGTAGGTGTTTTATAAGATAGACATAAATGCTAATGCAATAGTTCTTGTATTTAATAGTTACATCAAGCCTCTCACTGCTATACAGCTGTTTCACTAGAAGCAAAGCTTTCATCAGGCCTCCAAAATCTCACCTGGATTTTTACAAAAACAAGCCCATTTCCAGACAATAGCTTCCTTTTGATTTAGCTATCATTTATGTCACAAACTACTTAGTTTCTAGTTATTCCACCTGTTAGCAGCACAAATTCACATGACTTAGTTGATGTAGGTCTACAGTGACAGATGGATAAGTACTTTTTCTCGAGTGATACCCTTGGATGTATTAGATAGAATTCTTAAACCACTTAGCAATTTACACCCCTCATCACTTATACACTGGCACAAGTTGAGGAAGTTTTTAAGTTTGAGGAAGTCATAATTACACACACAAAAACACACATCTGTTGGGGAAACGTAAATAATATATTGCTAGTGTTTCTTCAAATTCCAGCTCAGTCCAGTGTTTTTTGCTCCACTTGGGGCAAATTCTCAAGTTCCTCCTCTTGCTGTGTACTCTCGCAGCTGTTGATTAAAGAGATGTGTGAAGGGTTTGTTGTGTAAATGCCTACCCATGTCGCCTGGCAGAAGTTACAGGCAGAACACAGAATGCTGCTGCCTTTGAAGAGCCAGGCAGAGTGTTAAGCTTGCTGAGTTGGAGAGGAACGGAGGGAGAGCAAATACCTCTCCTATGGTTCCTTTCAAGCTAAACTCCTTCCCTGAGTTTGTTTTACTATCATTATTATCGACAAGAACTAGAGAGGGGTGTCAGGCTGTTAAAGACTATGGAAAAGTTCCCTTTCAGCACCTCCCAGACCCTCCTCACGGTGCTCAGTGTTCATTGGCAGGAAAGGGGGAAAACCATCCAAGTTATTCTTGCCATACACACCTTCCTTTGAACATCAGTGCATTCTCTGATGTCCCCGTGGTCAGCAGCTGGCTCAGTCACAGACAGTCCCTCCGAATCTTCTGTGAAAGTGTCTCGAAGGGACTTTTTTAATGAAGTGATGAGCATCAGTTATTTCCCACCACTTATTTTGCAATGGTTCGCTAGCCAGCTTTTTTTTTACATTTCAGGAAAAATGGGAGCAAAAAAGTTAGGCTTGATAAAGCAAACCACCCCCTGAGAACCTCAAAAAATATGTTACATGAAGGACATGAGGATGTACTTACTTTCCAGAAACTTAGAAGTGCTACAGGACAGTTCAGTCACTGCTCTCCTGGTCTAGGTAGTAACAGGACTTCTCTTTTCACATATACAGAGGATATTGCACTTTCTCTACTTTACTGCCTGGTTATTTGTGGCTCTTCATCTAACATACATTGTAATGTTCACATTTATTCCAGGGAGCTCCTCAAAAAGCTCAGATACAACTGTAGAGTACTAAACCGGATGATTATCAGTTTTCTCCAACATAATTATTTTATTACAATTTCCAAGTGCACCTGAGTGAGCCCATTATTCTTGATACTGTATAAACTGACATTTGAAAGCAAATTGTATTGACAGACCCTTATTGAATGAAATTACTCAACAAGAACCATCAAGGAGCAATTGTACATAGTGAAATTCAACTATAATTTTGATACTCCAATAATGAGAAAAGTAACTTTTTTTTCCCCAGTTAATACATTTTTTCCCTGCTTGAATCCCAGCACGTACACTGCTGTGTTTGTTGTTAAATGAAGACTGCTAATCCTTTCTCAGTGACTAAGAAATTGATTCTTGTATTGCATATGCATTTTGTAGGATATCTGAGCCAAGTGACTCTTTGGGTTTATTCCTTCCATTCCCTCTGCTGTTTCAGTGGCATTTCTAGCCTATAAACCCTAAAACTGAGACATAATGGCATGTATCTTCTGAGAACAGGACTTCAAATGTGTATGGCCTTTCCCATTAGACAGGCAGGAAGTCCTTGAGAACCAAAGTAAGGATGAGCAGTAAATGGAAACATTTTACATGCTGGTTGATTTGGGTTTAGCTTGAACAGTAGAACTGGGATGAAGCTCTAGTGCAGGACGTGATAAAAGAGGATTTCATCCTCCACCCTTGCTAAATAGCTCATTTCATGCTCAGATGTCATCCCAACAACAAACGTTTAAGCTCTAGAAGTTCAGAAAAAAAGCCTGTTTTTATTTGTGGTTATTCTTACATCATCTATACTACTACTGCATATTTTTAAAAAGCAAACTACAGAAAACGTGGAAATTTATTGTAGCAGGCATGTGAATTGAAGCAAGTTGCTATTCATTACTAACAGGACCAGAGAGATCTGAAGAGGAGGGCGAGAGGAGCAGGATGGATCCACAAAAATGTGTTTGCAAATAAGCCACACACAGTTGTTCCTTGTTTCAAGATGAAAGGAAAAAACACGTCTGAACTCCCTGTTTAGCCTGGCAGTCAAGCATTGGGTGTAAAAACACAGTCAGAATTAGGTTAACTTTTTGTGAGGTGAGACAGAGGAGGAATAGTTAGCTTGAAATTCAAGGTTTAAGTATTTTGTGTCTGTTTTAGGCAGGAAGCCAGTGTATCCTCACCAAACGCAGCTTGCTGAGGTACCATTCCCAAGCCCAAATATTGAGCAGGGGAAATAATGTGGGGTTTACATAAAAGCCTGTTTTAGTGGCTTATTCAGCTGGTGAAGACCAGGCAACTCTGTACAGATTCATACAACGCTTTTGTGACACACAGTTATGAAAATTTGACTCCTCCCCTTGAAATCCCTGTTCCTTTCTCAGAATAAAATAAAAACTCCAGCTACTTCTATCTGTGGAGATGTCTCCACACTTATGGGAGATGAATACTTTTGTTCTTCAAGTGTCAATGAGTTTCTGTATTTTTTCTTATTTCTTCAGACTTTGTCCAGAAACCTCTCCATCTAAAGTTTGTTGCTTGGCCCATCTTCATTGCAGCTCTTTTGTTGGTGGTCAAAATCAGAGTTGAAGGGAGAAGCTTGGGAATGTCCTGAAAGTACAATCCCTCAAAAAAGGATGAAAAAACAACCCCTGAAATCCCAAAAGTGTCACAATGTTAGGGCCAGTGCATAATGATCTCTGCTGGAGTCCTGACTCATGATGTTTTAGTTTTTAAATTTGGATTTAGCAACCCACAAGTTATAACCAAATCTTTCTTTGTGGGTTGCAGAAACTTTAGGGGTGTTGATATGTGGCCTCCACTCCTGGAAATGAGAAATGATGTCTCTCTCATGAAGGAAGAGTGGTGGATCATCATTTAGAATAGCTCAGAAGTGTCTCAGGAGTTTAATCCTTATGTAGACACTAAAGGGAAATAGGACAAGATGTGTGTGCTCCAATAACAAATGGAAAAATTATGCAAAGGATACCCTGAAGTGCAAGATGTGTCAGAATCTTATAAAGTTCACAAACAGGCGTAGCATTAAATAAACAAAAAATGACATCTTATAATAGGATTAAAATAATACTCAGTATCATTATGCTTATGAAAGCACAAAAGCATGTTTCCTGTAACCTTATGTATGCTTTCTCTTACATTTTTCTCATTTTCATATTTATGCTGTGGCTTACAAGCTCTAAATATAAAACACTTATGATAATATGCAAATTCTCAATAGGCATTAGGTAAGATTTGTTTCTTCTATTCCCTGAGTGCCTGTTATGTATCGTGGCATACTGAATATTGGTGAAGTCCAGAAACCCTCAGAACAGACTTCACAGTGTTTAAATTCCTTTACATGCTCTAGGGTCAACAGGGCAAGTAATTGTTGATGCAGTTACACTCTGTGGTCTAATTTTGACCCAAAGAACATCCCTTTCTCCTCCCACAAGAGGATGTAGATTGGTAAGAACACCGAGTAACTTAAGGGTGAAATGTCATGAGATTAAGTGGAATATGCTGAAATTCAGTTATAAAAAAAGTGAGGTGAATTTTTGGGGTTAATCCAACTGGGCAAAAGTACCTCTCTTAAACAGTATCTGAACAGAATTTGTTATTTATTATGAATCTTCTTATTATTCTTTGCTTAAAAGCAAAAGTGCCAGAATTTTGGGGGTTCTCAGTGTAATTTCAAGAACTGTAAAGCATATGCCAGAATCAGTGCTATTAATTAACAAGTCAGGTGTTTTCTTCCCCCAGAACATAATTAATTCAAAACTGAGTGGCCCAATTTTTTGTGCCTGCTCATTAACAAATTGCCTGCTCTTGTGAAGAAACTAGTCTGTCTTCTCCCTCCTGCTTTTACCAGCTGGTGAATTCTGCCTTTAGTGCTGGGACTTCTGCCTGGGAAGTGTGATGATATAACCTAAGATTTGAGCTAGGATGGTCACAAATGCAATGCCTGAACACTGTTCCTTCTTCTGGCTTGGGATTTTGTCATCCCTTAAAGTCAGAGTAGGGTAGGCTGTGTGAGGTATGGAGATGACAGACTGGTTCCAGGGTACCATGACCAAGATTTTGGTGCAAACATCAGCCATTCCATTGATCTGTGGAAGTTGTTGGGCAAACTGCCATAATTCAGATTATATTCTAAGGTGCATCAGTATATGCCAAGGGCCCAGGCTGGCACACTGCCCACTAAGGACCAGAGGAACTTGAAGGCAATGGCAGGCCCTCTTTGTGCACACTGTGGCTCCCCCAGCTTGTCCTTGCAGAATGAGGACTTGTGTGTTGTGACACCTCGGCCAAGTCACTTCACCTCATCTTCTCTGTTCACCATACAGAGCATGGGGTTTTCTGTTTATGGGTTAGTATTTAAAAAATAGTGTTAAGGGCCTGAAAAGATGGGCATCAGATGTACTTAGTTAATGCAGCAGCTCTCAGAACTGGTGTGCACTACATCAGCTCTTGTTCTCCTCCATCTGTACTGCTGAATTCTGAAAAGCCATCTCACCCTAACAATGGAGGTGTTTCTTTTTCATTTTTGCTTTTAATATTCATGTAAATATAAGCAGGAGGAATAAAATGGAACTTTCTTCATCCATATTGTATGGGGGATTGTCTTGGTTTTTAGTATCC
>VXAU01004112.1:200943-217646 GCA_013399695.1 Formicarius rufipectus | reverse complement strand
ATCCCCTCACGGCATGGCCCTCACGGCATGGACCTCATGGCCTCCCCTCATGGCATCCCCTCACGGCATGGCCCTCACGGCATGGACCTCATGGCCTCCCCTCATGGCATCCCCTCACGGCATGGCCCTCATGCCATCCCCTCGTGGCATCTCCTCACGGCATGGCCCTCATGGCCTCCCCTCTCATCATTCCCTCAGGGCATGGCCCTCACGGCATCCCCTCATGCCATCTCCTTAGGCACCGCCTAGGTCAGTGCCCACCCCACATCAGGGAGCCACAGGGAGGCTTCATGTCTGCCCTGCACCCCTGGATCGGTTCGTCTATCTATCTATCTGTCTGTCTGTCTGTCTATCTATCTATCTATCTCCAAGCCGTTATATACCAGTATGTACTGTTGTACGTGTGTGTATTTATGTAGCCATTACATATGTGTCCATATATATACATGTGCCTCCCCTGGTGGTGCTATCGGGGTGTGTGGACATGTGGTTCCTAAGGCCTTATTCATCTGTATCCATATATCCATATACACACACACACACATATATATATGTGCCAGTATGTATGTATGGAGAAGCCGTTATTTTATGAATATGCATATATATGCTGTTGGTTGGAACTATATATCCGTTACATATACACACACACACGCGCACACACACACGGTGTCTCCACTGATGCTGTTACAGAGGGGTGTGGACATGTGGTTCCTAATGCCTTATTCATTCATATCTTTCTATATATGAATAAGCCAGTACATGCATATACATGCTGTTACATGTGTGTATAGAGCCATTATACATCTGCATATATATGCACATGTGTATATGCACACATATATGTTCATATTTACACACACATACATGTATGTACATGCATAACACACACGTATATATATGTCTGTGTATATATATATGTAAAACTGTGTCTCCACTGATGGTTGTGTAGGGGCACATGGAGATGTGGTTCCTAACAGCTTATTTATGCACATATATATTTATATACATACATACATACAGATATGTACGTATATATATAAGTCATAATAGACATAAATAAATGTANATATACACACACACACACAATCTGTGTCTCCTCAGGCGTACTTCTGGGGAGATCAACATGCAGCATTTTTAATTCTACAGCACTTTAAAGTATTTAAAGGCATGTGCCTTTTTTTCCCCCTCTTTGCTCAGCTTTGACAAAGTGGTGAAATATTTGCTTCAAGTAAATATTAAACTTCGAAGCTCTCTCATTTTGGACTTTGGCTAGCTTGGACTCTTTTTCTGCTGTTTGCAAATTTGGGGGCTGACCAACCTGACCATTGGCCCTGGTTTTGTTAGATTTTTAATTTATCCGGTAGATAATTGGACTTAATGAGCTGAGTTAGTAGTTCTTTCACGACTGTGTATGTAACTGAAACGGTAGCACAGAAAGGGCATTTCAAGGGCATTTGTCCCCCTCACCACGATGGAAAACACTGAGCATTCCAGCATCCTACGTGCTTTGAAGTGTCAGGTTTAGTACTTTGGGGGTGGTGGTAAAACTTTATGATCCTATTTATTTTTAGCTGCAAAACTTGAGGGAATGTTTGGCCTCACAAAATGCCCAGTTCACTGCTTGGAGTATCACACCTGGAACGAGATGATCTCTAAGTTCCCTTCCAACCCAAACCATTCCATGGTTCTATATGGCCAGGAATTTGTCCTAAATAAAACACATGAGCTAAAGAAGCTGATTTAAACCCAGAGCTCTAATTAAAAATCAGAATTTCCACCAGACTCCAAAAGCTTTTGAACTACTTCAGCACCTCCTCACAGTAGTGAAGTGGCTGTTGTTGTACCTGCACGCTGGGCCCAGCGAATTCCCTCTGGAAACTGAGCCATGCAGGAGGAACCCAGGAGAGATGTGGATCTCCTCCCCTCCCCAGCCCTTGGATCCCTGTGGCCAGGAGCAGGCTGGGCCAGGAGGTGGTAACGAGGAGGTACATTTGCAGCAGTGCTGCGATCCATGAATTCCCTGCACGGGTCCGGCTGCTCCCAGGGAGCAGGGCACGGCAAGGTTTGCCCTTCCCGGCTGCCTTCTGCTGGTGCCTGCCTGCTGCTGCCTGCAGGGATCCCTCCATCCCTCGGGGAGGTCGTTCAGCTCTCCAGGGGGAGGAGGAGCATTCCCTCTGCGTATCCATACCTGTGTATTTGCTTTGCTGGCTTGGTTGCTGCTGTGGTGTCATCTTTCCAGCATTATGTTCCTCACCAAGTGACCCTTGGCACACGCAGGAGGGCCAGGAAGGAGAGCCTGGAGGTGGAGAAGCTGGTGGGACCAATGGGAAGCTGCTCCAGCCAAGGGCAGCACGAGCCACTTGTGAAACCACAGTGGCTGAACCTTGTGCTGTTGAGGCTCCAGCCCTTGGCACAGGTTCCCTGAGAAGGCCAGCTCGGAGCTCCCCCTGTGTGTGCCCAGCTCTGGGGGCACTCAGCATGTGTGATCTGTCTCCCAGGAAAGCCTAAAATCAAACCACCACAGCAGGGGGCTCCTAAGGAGTGACTCAGCCCATGGATTAATTCAGAGAGCAGGATCTGGGATCAGCCCACGGGGCTTGGGACCACACACTCCTCCTGTGGGCGAGCTTGGGAGCCAAGGAAAGGATGGCAGGGCCCTGGGAGGGACTTGGGAGGAGGAAGTTTTAGTTCTTCTCCAATCCCTTCTTCTGATATTTTTTTATCCCATGAAAGGTCTGTGAGAAAACAACACAAACAGCTCTGACTGTGGTGGGTGGGAACTCACACAGTCCACGATGTGGGGGCAATTGCACAGCCTTTCCTACTTGGGGCTTTTCCTGTCCCCAGGAGAATTCATGACTTTGCTTCCCCTGCCTGACTCCAGGAGGGGGAGTGAACCTTGTCCTTTAGTCCAAAGCCAGGTGATAAGAGCTTCTTTCCAGGGGCTGGGGGTCGTGGGTTTGAACCTTCGTGGTGACACTGGGCTTGGCTTTGTTGTGGTTGGGTCAGTGCTGTCACTGCTGGGCTGTTTTTCAGTCTAAGCTCTAAGAAGAGTAGAATTCATAGAATCCCAGGATGGTTTGGGTTGGAAGAGACCTCAAAGCTCATCCCATTCAACCCCCTGCCACAATCAGGGACACTTTCCACTAGACTAGGTTGCTCAGAACCCTTTCAACCTGACCTTGAATAAGATGCTCTGGGCAAGGACCATGTCTTAAATCTAAAGAAAATGGAATGTTGTATCAGGTTTCCTGATTCCCAGTGTTGGGAAGTGAAGATCTCAAGGAGCACAGAGAAAACCAATAGCACTGGAGCTTAATTGAAAATAACTCACCATCTGAAGCAGTGAGGTGGCACCAGTGAGACAGACCCTTTGTGTTTGTGCTGGAGTGCAGACATCTGATTTTAAATGCACTTTTCCCTGCTGTGATTAGGGATGAGGTGATAAGGCACTGTCTTATTAAAATACTCTACCCAGTCAAGATGAAATAATTAGGTAACTTGCACCACAACTGACCTGCAACTTGAGAAGAAGTGCTTGAGGAGTTTTTGTTTTCTTAGCGATCTCTGTCCATAAATGCAGCCAAGGAGCTGAGTTTGGGCACAGGGGCAGTTTGGGAAGGTGAGTGGCTCCTGTCCCTGCTGCCCACAGGGAAGGGGCAGCACCTGAGCTGTACAGCTCCTGGAGGGGTGGGGATGGGGAAAGCCCTCGGGACTGTGGGGTGTCCCTTCCTCACTGGATTCTCTCTGCCCCACAGGCCCTGCTCGAGTGGAAGAGCTGCCTGGACTGCTGGTGACTCTGCCTGCCCTGGAGGATAAAGGTCTCTGGGCTGATGTTCCTTCCTCCCTGCTCACTTTCTCCTGGCAACCTTTGGGATAAGCTCTGGGAATCACCTTGTCTTCACTCTGTTCTTGCCTCCTCCTCTCTTGGATACACGGAGCAAATAGTTTCTTCTTCCCTGTTCTCACTTCGTAGAAGGACCTACTAACAGACCCTCTCCTGAAATGTCACTGCTCTTTAGTTTAAAACATCTTTTAAACAAACATTCCTCCTTTATTTACCGAAGCAGAGGATGGCTGCTGAAGGTAATTACATCCATGGTTTGGAGTCTTTTAAGGAATTGCTCCTGAAAATCCCGGGGTGGGTGATAATCCTCACAGAGTAAATATCTGCCTTGGCTTTAGGTCTTTTGAGAACAAATCCTTGACTCCCAACTTAATGGCAAAAATAAAGAGAAATGTTGGAATTTTCATTTTTAAAGCAAGATCCTGCTGGGCAGCAGAGGGGTCTCCATGACATCTTTCTGTGTCAGTGTGATAAAGAAGCTGCCACTGCTAAATCTGGGCCTTGTAAACTGGGATTGCCACCAGAAGTGCGTCTCAAGCCACATTCATAAATAAAAGTTGCTAGGATAACATAGTGGGATGCACAAATAACAAGGAGCTTCAAAACAAACTTCTGAAACTTACTTTGCACTCACGTTTTATTATAAAATGATTAAATATTATTTGAACATATGAGACATGGCTTGTTCTATTTACTTGCTCCCATATCAAACCCTGTGCTGTGTATTATGACTTTTCAGCTGAGAGTGGTATTAGAATGTGTCACTTCAGGGGGAGTTGCCCAGAGCAGCTGTGGCTGCCCCTGGGAGTGTCCCAGGCCAGGTTGGATGGGGCTTGGAGCAGCCTGGGCTGGTGGGAGGTGTCCCTGCCCATGGCAGGGGTGGCACTGGGTAGGCTTTGAGGTCCCTCCTAACCCAACCCAACCCCTTGTGTGATAATTTGCATCACACCCCTAATTCTTTCATACTGTTAATAAATAATTTTTATTTGCAGCAAAACTGCAGAGCCCAATCTTTAGATAAAAAGATGTTCACAAACTAATTCTAGCTGCAAAACAGAGCTGGGATGGGGCAGAGTTTCTTTTGTTTCAAAGCCACAGGATGTGCAGGTTGTGCTCTGCAAAGCTCCTGCTTCTCACTCCTCCCCCCTGTGCAGGTGTGTGCCCCGGAGGGCCAGGGTTCTGTCCCAGGGTTCTGTCCCAGGCTCCTGTCCCTCTCCCCGGCTGGAAGGGCTGCCCTTCCCTGCCCATTGGCCGGCTGCAGTGTCAGCAGTGGGGCGGGGATGCTGGGCCAGGGCCCCACACTTTAACCAGGGGCTGCCTCTCCCTGTTCCCTCTGAGCTCCCGGGTCCTGCTCTGCTCAGCCCCTGGTGTGGAGGATACAGTAAGTCTGGCCTCTCTTGGCCTTCACATCGCTCTGATTTAAGATTTTAAAATTTTATTTATGTGGGGTTTTTTTAATTGAAAATTTTAAAAGTCTAAAAGTTGTAATTTTGTTTCCGCACAAAATGATGTCAGGTATAATTCAACTTATTATTAATAAAATGCGCCTTAAAAATTACCATTTAATGGCAGCTGGCTCTGGACACTGCTGACAACATGTTTGGTTTAACTTCAGGGGACAGCTGATAAATGTTCTTTTATATTCCTATGATATTACCATCTTTAATTCATCCCTTTGTTGTATCCCTTATTCTTTTATCTTTTCTTTCTGCTTGATTTGTGATATAAAAGAGGTTGAGCATAATATCCCGAATATCTACATCATAACTGATTATTCTGAGCCCAAAGGGGGGTTTTTTTGTTGCAAGTCATCCTGAAGTTCTGGAACTAAAACATTCCTCGATGTTGCAACGTGTATATTTTGTGCAAATCTTGATAGAAACCTGTTGGTGTTCCCCAGCATGAAACTGCTGGTAAAGTTTCTCTCTGATGTGTTTTAAATGATCCTGAAGGACTCGTGGTACTTTTCCGGATTTTATCCTTCTATTTGGGTTTGACTTTATTCTGACACCGTATTTTGCCTAATCCAGATATTTCACCTCACCAGAGCAGCTTTATTCAAGTGAGGCTGTAGCAGCTGCCGTGGCATCCTTGTCTTAGCTGAAACTCTGCTTTTGGTGGTGTTTGCTCTTCCCTTGGAGGGCTGTTGGGGTTTGTTGGTTTTCCCCTTTTCCCAGCTGTGCAGTCACCCCGTGCTGTGCCCTGCAGGGCAGGGGTGTGACGTGTGCTGGGATTACACCAGGGACACGGGGTGTTCCTGCTGTCCACACCTCTGGTCTGGGCTCCAATCCTCCTCCTGGGAATGCCACGTGGTGCCCTCGGCCTCTGCTCAGGGACAGGCTGGGAGAGCTGAGGGGTCACCTGGAGAAGGCTCCAGGGAGACCTGAGAGCCCTTTCCAGTGCCTAAAGGGGCTCCAGGAGAGCTGGAGAGGGACTGGGGACAAGGGATGGAGGGACAGGACAAGGGGAATGGCTTCCCAGTGCCAGAGGGCAGGGATGGGTGGGATATTGGGAAGGAATTGCTGGCTGGGAGGGGGGGCAGGGCCTGGCACAGGGTGGGCAGAGCAGCTGTGGCTGCCCCTGGATCCCTGGGGGGGTCCCAGGCCAGGTTGGACGGGGCTTGGAGCAACCTGGGCTGGTGGGAGGGGTCCCTGCCCATGGCAGGGGGGGCACTGGGGGGGCTTTAAGCTCCTTCCCACCCAAACCAATCTGAGATTCCATGATTCTAACTGAGTAAGGACATATGTAATTAGTTTATAGATCATGTCCTTTCTTCCTTTCTCAGCTTGGAGGGGCCAGGGCACAGCTTGGAGGGGCCAGGGCACCTCTGGGACTGTTTTCTTTCCAAACTGCTGAAAAGGTGTTGACAGTTTAAAGTCATCTTGAAATTGCAGCCTTTGCTCCCAGAGCCCCTTGCCAGGCCAGGAGAATGTACATGTGCCTTCCTGATGCTCAGTGGAATGGGAGAGACCTTGGCAGAGGGAGCTCCTTTGTTGTTGACACTTCTCTTCCCTGGTGTTTGCCTCCTGGTTGTTGTCTCCTAAGGAAAGCCAGAGCTGGAAGTCATTTCCTTGTCTCATTGTTTGGAGCCTTTCCTTCCCATAAAGTGTCCAGAGCTCTTCCAGACATTCCCTCTAAAACCTCTTGAGTGGTCCCATGGAGCTCCAGACTCTGCCGTGCTGTGTCCAGTGCTGGCAGTGCATCACAAGGGCTTTGCCCTTGGCGGAATGGGGTTCTCCAGGAATTTCTCCAGGAATTGTTGCCTGGAGGGGTTGTGGATTCCCCATCCCTGGGGGTGTCCCAGGCCAGGTTGGACGGGGCTTGGAGCAGCCTGGGCTGGTGGGAGGTGTCCCTGCCCATGGCAAGGGTGGCACTGGATGGGCTTTAAGCTCCTTCCCAACCCAAACCAGTCTGGGGTTCTCCAGGCTGTGAATCCCACCCTGGTCATTCATCAAGGTTTTTCTTTCACCCCAGACTTCCTCATAGCTGGGAACAGTTTCTGATGTGACTGAAAGCCAGGAAGGGTTTCCCTGGGGGGTTCCTGCTGTGCTCTGGGGAGGTTCAGGCTCTGACACACGGGGTGTGTGTCACCTGATGAAGTTCTCCAGCGCTTGGTGGTGGGGGCAACCCTTCCCTCCCTTCTCTCCCCTGGCTCACCGTGGCTCTTCTCCCTGTGTCCTGCTCTCCTGCAGATCCATGGCTGACCACGTGCTGGTGATCGGCAGTGGGGGCAGAGAACACGCCCTGGCATGGAAGTTGGCCCAGTCCCCCCACGTCAGACACGTGTTTGTGGCTCCAGGGAATGCAGGGACAGCTGACAGTGGGAAGATTTCCAATTCAGGTAAACCCAAAGAAACCTACCAGCTTTCAATGGGATAATTCAACCAGTCGGTTGTTGTAGTCAGAGCTGAAGTCACAGCTGGGAATGTGCAATTATTGTTATTATTACTGCTGCTATTTTTTAAGGGTTTGGGCATGTGGAATAGGTTTTAGATGCAGTTAAGAAGACAAAATATGCCTGTCTGAAGCCTTGTGTAACTTGTATAATTGATTCTATAAGATCTCTGCTGTGATACCTGATTCCTTAGGTTTGGGCTTGGAGGGTTCAGCCCAAGCTGCTCCTGTGGGAATCCAGCCTGGGAGAGTTGCTGTGCTTCCCTCTAAACTCACTGCTGTGTTCTCAGCAGGGCATCGACACCCTGTGATCCCCACAGTCTGTGACAAGAGTACTCTGTCACCATGAAAATGAATTAATTCCTTTGTCTCAGTGACCTTAAGAAATTTGGGTTATTTTCAGGTATTTTCTGTGTGCACTGCCTGGTTTGAGCTCTTGGCTGAACACACTAAGCTCTGACTGCCTGTAATTGAGACTTGTCAGAGTTACTTGTTTGGAGAAATCAAACTTCGGATGTTTCAAATGGAGCATCTAAACTTAAGGGCTGCATTCCAAAAAAATACCTGGAGAAACTGCTCACAGATTCCTGTGTCCTTTCTGTGACAGCTCCTGGATTAAGGACTTTAAACAGCCTGAGGTTTCATTTGCAGTTTAGGCCATGTGCTAATGTGGAACTCAGGTGCTCTCTGGCTGTCTCTGACTGTGGATCATGCACATCCATGTCTGCATTCCTGCTCATGTGGCAGCAGCTTTTGGGAGTTACCTCCTGTGGCAACAGGAATCCTGTCAGGGTCTTGGCCAGCAGGTGGTTGTTGTGAGTTCCCTTGCAGTGCTTCATTACGGGCTTTGTAAAGAACTTTGTCCTCAATTGACTAATTACAGTATCATAAGTAGTTTTTTGCTCTGTTTGGCCTCTCAGGGGAGGTCCAAGGAAGAGCCTGGCAGGACCAGAAAGTCAAACAAACCCCCTTTACCTGGTGCTAACAGGAGTCAGTGCCAGTCTGCCTGGCCTGTGGAATGGCAATTCCAGCATTTTTTAGCAAGCTGGGTCATTTTCAAACCTCTGTGCTCTTCTCTCAGCTTGTTATTCCCTAGAAAACGTTGTACCAGCAGTGGGAGGTGGCTGAGCTCCAGCCACTCCGTGGAATCCCTGAGGTGTAACAAAACCCTTGAATTCTGGGCTGTGGCACCACCTGGACTTGGGGACAGAAACTCAGCCAGCCAGGAGGAATCCAGAATCTGTGGATTTTAAGGAATAATTTGTCTCACCTGCTCAGGAATTCCAGCCCTGTCATTGGGGTCTGGATTTTAGCTCAGGAGGGAAATGGGAAACAGCTTCCCAGAAGCACAGGAGCCCTGTGGTGGTGCCTGGGGTGGGCTGGGAAACTCCTGCCATTTGGGGATTTTGTGGTATAATCAATATTTGGCTCTGGAACTTCCTCCTGCCTTCATGGTTCATGAATTTGCCTTCACTTAGCATTGCAACTCTGCTTTCTGAAACATAAAGAAGTGACCTTAAAAGTATCAATAACAGTAAATCTTTCAAACCTCGCCTCTATCCATGTGAAAAAAAAAAAAAAGTTTTCATGGTTAATCTGAGCCAGAAATCATTTCTGACAAGAAAGGGATTTAGGTTGAGTGGCTAAAATATAGGCTTATGTTCAATTTACATTGAATTGTCAGGGCAGTTTTGGTGCCAGAAGCATCTAGAATGGCTTGGTGGATGCAGAGATAGACAGATGTGTGTCTGTGAGTGGACTTTGCTGCCACTGCCTCCTGTCACAGCTCAGCTCCCAGTGGGACCTGTACCTGTGTCTGTGAGTTTGAGCTTTGCAAACCTCGCTCCAAGGTCCTGTCTGCCTCCAGAGGAGCTCAGCTGTTGTTGTAAGCAGCAAAACAGAGCTCCAGAAATGTCATCCTGAGGAAAAAGGGTCTGGGAGGAAGGCTGAAGAAATGGATGAACAAGGAGGTTTGTTCCATGCTGGTGGCTGGAAGGACATTTCCACGTCGTGGCACTCTGGGGCCACGGTCACTGCTCACATCAGGGCTGGGTCAGGCCTGCAGTGGGATAGGCTGGGCTCAATTCCAGGCTCCTTCCTTTCCCTGCTTGGAGAGGGACTTGGGACAAAGGCCTGGAGGGACAGGACAAGGGAATGGCTTCCCAGTGCCAGAGGGCAGGGATGGATGGGATATTGGGAAGGAATTGCTGGCTGGGAGGGTGGGGAGGGGCTGGGACAGAATTCCCAGAGAAGCTGTGGCTGCCCCTGGATCCCTGGGAGTGTCCCAGGCCAGGTTGGATGGGGCTTGGAGCCCCCTGGGCTGGTGGGAGGTGTCCCTGCCCGTGGCAGGGGTGGGACTGGGTGGGCTTTGAGGTCCCTTCCCACCCACACCAGCCTGGGATTCTGTGATTGTATGGATTTATCCATCGGGGATGGAGGGAGCACGGTGGGCACTGGCACAGAATCCTGTCCTTTCCCTCTCCTCACTCCCCAGGAACTGGCCAGAGCAGACCACCAGCTCCTGGTGTGTTTGCCAGTCTTCTGCTGGGTCCCAAGTGAAAGAATGAGAGGGAAAAGCCTCAAGTTGCTCCAGAGCAGGTTCAGATCAGAGATTAGGGAAAAAACCTCTCCCTGCAGGAGTGGTGAGGCATTGGAATGAGAGGTGCTGGAGTCACTGTCCCTGGAAGTGTCCTGAGTCTGGGGGGATTCTTTAAAGCCTCGTTAGGTGCTGTGTCTGTCGGAGTGGGTCTGCTTCAGCATGAATTAATCTCCTAGATTTGGAGGGTTTTTAGTCCATTTTTTAGGAGATTAGTGTGTTCCCTGCCCTTCCCCCCTTGCCATGGGGCCTATGAGCCCTAGAGAAAGGACACACAGACCATCTAGGTATGGAGGGCATGAACAAAGAACCTTTTCTTGAAAAAGCCAGGGGGTTTTATACACTTCGGAGATGAGCTCGAATGCTCCAATAAGGGACAGAAGGGTTTTCTGGTCAGAGGCCTACAGGGATAGTGGAATTCACATTCGATAGGAAAGGGGTTTCAGATGTCAGTGTTACAACTTCTTCCCACTCCCCAGCTCACAGAGGGGCCTTCTGGGAAGAAGAAGGCAGCAGAGACAAGACAAACAGACATTTTAAACATCAGTTTAAAGCATTAACATTTTTTGGCTGTATCTTTTCCTCTGCCCATTTCCGGCAGGAATTTTTCCATGCCGTAGATTCAGACTTGACTGCCACAGTGTCCCAGAGGTGTCTGGATGTGGCCCTTGTGGGCATGGATTGGGAGTGATCCTGCTGGTGCTGGGGTGGGACTGGATGTTCTCTGCTCCTGGTGTTCTGTGCCCCCTTTGCCAACGTTGTCCCTGTTGTTGTCTCCTCCCCACATGAGTGGCCAATCCCCTGGTGGGGCTCTCTCCTCCTCCTCGCCCTTGGCTCTGTTTGTTTGTGATAAATCAGGGCACCTGCGTGGCCTTTGCGTAACGTGTTTGTCATCAGAGCTGCCCTCCTTGTCTCTGCTGCAGCCCTTCCCTCTGTTTGCACAGCTTGGGGCATTCCGAGTGCTGTCGTATGGAACTGTGGTGAGGTGATGGCTGGAAGAACCTGAGCCCACATACCCTGAGCCTTGGTGCTTCGTGATTAAGTTCAGCTTCATGTAAAAAACCCCATAATGTTCAGATCCCCCTCAGTTTCAGTGGGATTGGTTCAGTGCAGTGATTTTTAGCTGGCACTGCAGGAAGAGGGGAAAAAAGGAAATAGATGAGTTGGAATTCCACCACCAGCCACTTGTTTCATCCCCCACAGCCTGCTGGCACAAATACCATAAGACCATGGAATCATGGAATGGTTTGGGTTGGGAGGGACCTTAAAGCCCACCCATTCCCACCCCCTGCCATGGACAGGGACACCTCCCGACAGCCCAGGATGCTCCATGCCCTGTCCAGCCTGGCCTTGTATCTGTTAAGATTCGTGGTGTTGCTACTCAGGGAGGACATTGACTTAAAAAAGAATACTTTCTTTTTCCATATGAGTTGGTTTTGACTTGGCTTCTGTGTGATGCTGCTTGTGCTCCAGACAGGGTGTTTCTGGACATGGGGGCAGTTTGCTGGGTGGCACTGTAGGGGTACCAGGGCTTTTGTTCCCACCTTCCAGAGCAAGGTGGGCTGACAGGGCACCAGAGATGGGGAAGGGTCTGGAGGGGCCATCGAGGAGCAGCTGAGGGCACAGGGCTGGTCCAGCTGGGGCAGAGGGCACTGAGGGCAGAGGGGAAGTGCTGGATTCTGCCCCTGGGAAGGGGCAACCCCAGATGGATGGATAGACTGGGAATGAGAGGCTGGAGAGCTGTGCTGGGAAAGGGCCCTGGGGGTGCTGGTCAGAGGCCAGTTGGGCACGAGTCAGCAGTGCCTGGAGCCAGGAGGGACATCCCTGTCCTGGGGGGATCGGGCACAGCATATCCCAGTACCTGGAGCCAGGGGGGACATCAGGCATAGCATGTCCCAGTACCTGGAGCCAGGGGGGACATCCTGTCCTGGGCCACATCAGGGGAGGGAGGGGATTGTCCCACTCTGCTCTGCACTGGGGTGGCCTCCCCTGCAATGTTGGGGCACTTTGGGGGGACACCATGGAAGAACAATCTAAAGCTCTTGGAGAGTGTCCAAAGGAGGGGCCATCGAGCAGCAGCTGAGGGCACGGGGCTGGTCCAGCTGGAGCAGAGGGCACTGAGGGCAGAGCTCAGCGGGGGCTGCAGCTCCTCCCGAGGGGCAGCTCCATCTCTGCTCCCTGGGAGCAGGACCAGCACCCAGGAAGGGCTGGAGCTGTGCCAGGGCAGGCTCAGGGGGCAGCTCAGCACAAGGCTCTACCCCCAGAGGGTGGTGGGCACTGCCCAGGCTGCCCAGGGCAGTGGGCACGGCCCCGAGGCTGCCACAGCTCCAGGAGCCTTTGGACAGCGGGACAGGGGGAGTGTTGGGGTGTGCTGGGGGTGGCACTGGATGGTCCTGGGGGGTCCCTCCCAGCTCAGGATATTCCATGATTCTGTGTTTTGTGACTCTATGACACTGAATGTCCAACCAGAGGCTTTGCTGGGGGGTTTGGGGTGTATTTTGGGCATCACTCTCCATACTCCCAGTGTCCTGCCCGTCAGGGTGAGACTGGTGATGTGCTGAGATAAATCAGTGCTGACCAACACTCCTGGGTGGGGTTTTACCCCTTTGTGTCTCCAACAGCTGTTCCAGTCAGTGATCATGCTGCCCTTGCCCAGTTCTGCAGAGATCAAGACATCAAGCTGGTGGTGGTTGGTCCGGAGGTTCCTCTTGCTGCTGGTAAGAGAAAGAAGCTGAAAGTCTCAGCCTTCAGCACTGAGGAAGGAAGGGAGATTTTAGTCCTCGTCTGTCATCCCTCAGCACTATCTGAGCGTCTCCAGATGGAATAGAAACAGATGCTCTGGGGCAGTTTCCCTTAAGTTCAGGGTTGTGCTGAGGTGAAAATTAGTTTCTGAAGGGTATTGAGTGAGCAGTAGAATCAGTTTGGATTTTCCTGTGGTGTCTTCTTGTTTTGAAAGAATTATCATTTCAGGCTTGGTTAAAAAAAAATTAGAAACACGCTGGTAATTTTTCTGTTTAAACCTTTTACCAGTTCAGTCCTTGGCACCTGCTCAGAACACCAACGATGACTTTTTAGCTAAAAGACCCAACAAACCAAAGGGGGATTGTCACCTGTCACCAAATCCCCGGAGCCTCAGGTGCTCCAGGCTCCTGATTCCCGCGGGGAACGAGCCCAAGGAGAGTCAGCGCCCCGGAGCCTTGGCCTGGCGATCTCTAACGCGCTGTGTGCTGTCCTTCCTAGGGGTGGTGGATGACCTGACAGCAGCTGGGATCAGGTGCTTTGGCCCCACGGCGAAGGCGGCTCAGCTGGAGTCCAGCAAGAGCTTCTCCAAGGCCTTCTTTGACCGCCACGGGATCCCGACGGCGCGGTGGCGAGCGTTCACCGACGCCAGGGCAGCCTGCAGCTTCATCAACAGGTGCAGCCCTGGGCACGGGGCTGCGGGCACTGCTGGGCACACACACCCCTCAAAGCATCGCTGCTGGGTCAAGGCTTTGGGGGCAGCACGCCTGGCAAGGCTTTAAAGGGTCACCTACCCCTGTCAAAGGTGATAAAAAGGGTCCCCACTCGCCGCTCCGGAGTGAGGTTGGAGTTGGGGCTGCAGGAGGATGGAGGAACGAGCTTTTGTTCCTTTTCCAACTCCTGCTGTGCAGAGCCAGCGAGCAGCCTGAGGACCATCTGTTCTGGCTCCTTGGCCTCTTCTCCATGAGTATATTTGGAGACTCAGTCAGCAACTCACTCATCAGGATACAACCCAGGTGACCCCAGATGATACAGGAGTGAGTTATTAAGTGGAAAGCAGGAAATTCAGTGGTGGAGAAAAGAAGCACAAACCCTTCGTGGGCAGAGCGTGGCAGGAGGGGCCTGCTTTTATTTGTGCCTTATTCACTAAGGTTGCTATGAAAACACATGAGTGCTTTGATCTTTCAACTCCTGAAACGTTCAGAATGTCTTTGCAAAGATTGTTTAGTGCTGAATTCTTATCCTGTGCCTTTGCAGTGCCAGCTTCCCTGCTCTGGTGGTGAAAGCCAGTGGCCTGGCAGCTGGCAAAGGAGTCATCGTGGCCTCAACCAAGGCAGAGGCCTGCAAAGCTGTCACTGAGATCATGCAGGTGAGCAGGGATGTCACACACACCTGGGTGCACAGAGCAAGCTCTGATTCATCTCAGGGCCTCAAAGGTATCCCTTATTTCTGTGTAACAGGGGCTTGGCTGTAAGACATCAAACCTTTCACCTGTTATTTGGACAGCTATGGAGCTCTGTCGTATTTATTGCTTGAGACGTAGTTCCTGTGGGCTCAAATAAAGCCTCTTCATGAAAACCCTCCCTTATTTACTTATTTATATGTGCATCTCCTCTAGTGTTATACCACTTGAGACTGCTGCAGTCAAACAGGTGCCCCAGTGCAGGAACCCCAGCTCTGGGATTGAGGTGCATCCTTACGAGCACCAGGAGCTTTAGGGCTCATCTCAGCACTGAGATATGTAACAAAACTCTCGTGGAATTATTCCAAGTGGGGTGCACAGTGAGGCGGGATATTCCACAAGTATATTTGGAGCATCAAGATCAGAAGGGAGGCAAAGAGAAGAGACTTTATCAGTGAGGAGCACTGAGCTGAGGCTCCCGGGTCAGGCCCTCAGCTGCTGTTGGCAGCACAGCATCCTGAAATCCCCTGGGGCTCTGCTGGTGCACAGGAGCTGAGATCTGACAAACCAGGGTATTTCCAGGGTCAGAACATGGGCTCTGCACTCACATTTTGGGAGTGTGAATGGCTGTTGGACAATAAATGTCTTAACATGTGGCCCAATGTCTTGCACAAAAGCCTTATGTTAGGGAGTCTTACAGACCCCCCAAATCACCTTGTCAGTGTGGGCTGGTTGTTCTTAATTCCTTGATTACCCAGACTATGCAGCCAGGGTTCAAACATTGCACTGGGGTATGAAAATCCTGCTCCCTTCTTATATATTGTATAAAAGTGCACTTTCCCATCAAGTAAAACTTCAGATGGGAGACTTGACAGTCGTTGCTTTGGCCTCGGTCATGGGGGCAAAACTCGGCTTGAGGAGTCATAAACGCCCTTTGCCATTCAGTAAGAAAACCTGCACTTATTTCAGGATGAACAGAAAGAGGAGAAGGAATTTCCCACTGCTGACATCCCCTGGGTGCAGAACGGATTCATAGTCTCAAACCTGAGCTGCATCTTTTGGCTGTATTAAAAATAATCATTTCTTGTTGCATTTGCAGTAGTTTAAGATAAGTGAAACAGAACTGAAGGGCTTTTGTTGTCCTGCAGGATAAGAGCTTTGGGACTGCTGGGGAAACTGTTGTTGTTGAAGAACTTCTTGAAGGAGAAGAAATTTCTGTAAGTGCCTCTCTGTAACATTTTGGTTCCACCTGCTCTAAACTGCTTGGGAGACCCTCTACAAGTGCCTCCACCTGCAAAGTGGGGGTGGGGGTGGGGCGTCCTCGTATTTAAATGATTTGTTATTTAAATTAAAATCAGTTACCTGTTCTAAATGAAATGGTATCTATTAAAGGCAGCTGTGTGAAGAACCAAGTGGTCTGTTAAAGTAAATCACACTAAATGAGAGTAACTCAAACAGCTGTTGCCACATGGAAATCCAGCCTTGTTTTGACAGTGGTGATTTACTGGTGGAGGGGGACAGACAACTTGTCCTTCATTTTAAGCTGATTCAGTTCCTTCATTTAAAATCTTGGCATGCCAAGCACACTTACTTAATACAACACAATAAAACCAAATGTAGTTTAAGGTTGTTTTTTTTCTCTGCTGACTGACAAAAGTGAAGAAGATGTACTGCTTGCCTCGCCCAGCATGATAATTCCCCTCCCACAAGTTACTGATTTTTTAACATATTACGTTTGTTTGGGGTTTTTTTTGTGAACAAACTCCTTACTTGATTTCTAATTGTCATTATAAAATGGCTTTGAGTGCTGTTCACATTAGTGCAGACAGTGAACAGCATCATCCAGCTGCAGAGGCTGCCAGCAGGCTGCTAATTCTGAAGGTATTGAGGATAAAAGCCACTGCTATAGAAATTATTTATAAATAATTCACAAGCAAGTAATTTTAACAACGAGAAAAAGGAAGTCTTGGGAGGAATGTACTGCCTTCCTTCCAGGGCAGGTAGAGGGAGGGAAGAAGCAGTTTCTATCTACCAGTTTCTATCAAATCCTGCGGTGTTTTAATTTATTTATTTTGAACCTTTATTTCTTTTCATGAAAGAATGGTACAGTTTTTATATGTTTTATTGAAGTGATTTCTGGATACAAGTCCTACAAAGGGCCTGAGGGAAGGCAGACCTTTGGAACTACAGCTGTAGGGGAAGCAGTGTCCAGCCCAGCTGTAGGG
>VXAU01004112.1:166450-200804 GCA_013399695.1 Formicarius rufipectus | reverse complement strand
GTCCAGCTGAGCTGTAGGGACAGGCAGAATGTCCAGCCCAGGTGTAGGGGCAGGCAGAGTGCCCAGCTGTAGGGGCAGGCAGAGTGCCCAGCCCAGCTGTAGGGGCAGGCAGAGCCCAGCTGTAGGGCAGGCAGAGTGTCCAGCCCAGCTACAGGGACAGGCAGAGTGCCCAGCCCAGCTGTGGGGCAGGCAGTGCCCACCCTGCAGGGTGACAGTGCCCAGCTGTGGGGCAGGCAGTGCCCACCCTGCAGGGTGACAGTGCCCCTGTGTTGCAGTGCCTGTGTTTCACTGACGGCGTCTCCGTCGCTCCCATGCCGCCCGCCCAGGACCACAAGAGGCTGAGGGATGGGGATGAGGGGCCCAACACGGGAGGGATGGGAGCTTATGCCCCAGCTCCCCAGGTGAGAATGGGTCCACTGGGAGGGGGAGAGGGTGGGGGGTGATGGTTCTTTGCAGCTGCACTGAAGGCACGTGGGGATGTTGAGTTCCACCAGGAGAAACGGGAGGGGACGGGCTCCTGGGGATGGAAAGGACTGCCTGAAGCAAACGTGGTCAGGTAAAATCCATACCTGGAGTTTCCCTAACATTCCTACTGAACTGCCTGTAGTTACAAAGGTGGAAGTGTTGTTTCTGCAGCCTTGTATCTGGTTGGGTTTTTAAGTGCTTTGAAATGCTGATCATTAGGACCAAGAGCTTAAACCCCAGTTTTATCTTGTGCCAGCCAAGCTGCTGCTGAATTTTTGCTGTGCCTTGAGGTAGTCTGGTGCTGTTTGACAAGGAACTTCTCTTTGCCAAAATAGAGAGAAAAAATTATTAGTTTTCCATTGGATGAAATGTCTTGGAGTGGGCAGGGGACCATCCAGGAGTTCTGCTCAGCTCTTACAAACACAAAATCACGCCCTCCCTTTTCACTAACACTGTTTTCTGATCCTGTTTCATTAGATTTCTAAAGATCTGCTGCAGCAAGTAAGAGATACCATCCTTCAGAGGACTGTTGATGGCATGAGGAAAGAAGGTGTCCCCTATTTGGGTAGGTACAGAAGTTTGGGATTTTTAATCATAAAGAGAAAGGAAGACCTTTTATTTTGCTCTTTCCTCTTCATAGAGCTAACTCACCCTGGAAGTTAAGGGAGATGGCTTTGATGTGTTTGGCAGCTGGGTGTGGAGTCAGTGGCTTGATTCAGGCTCCATGGGAATCAATAAATGTCATTTCATTAATAGGGGATAATTGTCAAGTGAGGAAGAACAGAAAGGAACAGCAAAATTGCAGCCACAGCTGTTTCTGCCTGATTTATTGTTAACGTTTCCCAGGTTCAGTGGGCACAGGTGGCATCCCTGTAAACCCTGTTGCCCACAGGCTCCAAGCAAATGAGCTGGGCAGTTATTAAGGGAGTTTTTCCTGTCATTTGTTGTTCCAGGTGTGCTTTATGCTGGATTAATGCTCACCAAAGATGGGCCTAAAGTTCTGGAGTTTAACTGCAGATTTGGTGACCCAGAGTGTCAGGTGAGTTGTTTTGGGGTAGATACAATTTGACATTAGGGGAGAGAAATCTGTGACCATCAACCACTGTTGTTAACCAGCTTTTGGGTGGATAATGAGCTAATTGCACTAAGACTTTAAATATTTGTGTTATTTATTCAAGGCAGAAGATGTGTTAGGGAATTGGTCCATTCCAGAGAAGATTTCAGCAGGGTGGACTCAAATCTGGGCCTCACAAGGGCCACCTTCAGTGGAATTCAGCACTTTCCTATCTTTTCTGGAATGGAGTTGGATTTCTTTTGATTTAATAAGGAAGCCAACACTTCTTTTCCCTACTGCCTGTTGAAAAGTGGGAAAAAACCCCTCATAATTTCTATTCTCCAAAACAAATAGGGTTCTTTGTGCTGTACCTTTTCTCCTCCACGTGTAAAATTTCTTCTCCCCACAGAAACTGTCTCCGGGATAGGGTGTTTCCAAGGGCACACAGATGATGTGCAGCACGTGTGCAAATACAGTATGTGGAGAGAAGTGAGAGTGTCTGAGAAGGCCAGGGAAGGAGGTGGAGCAGTGCCTGGGCTGATGTGCTGCCCTCTGTGCTTGCAGGTGATTCTGCCCCTGCTGAAGAGTGATCTGTACGAGGTCATGCAGGCTGTGGTCAACAAGAGGCTCTCCAGCTCCCTGCCAGTGTGGCTGGAGGACAGTGCAGCTGTGACCGTGGTCATGGCCAGCCAGGGCTATCCAGGGGCGTATCCCAAGGGTTTGGAAATCACAGGTGAGTGGGGAAGGAGGAGCCACAGAAAGCTCTTTCCTCTCCTGTTCTCACTTTTGCTGGAGGAAAGTGAATCCCTAGAGCTGACACTCACACACTGTGGTTACGGGTCAGCAAGAAACAGCTGAATTTTCAGCCCTGTCCGTTGATTTTGTTGTATTTTCAAGTCTCCTTGTTGGCTTAACATTGGCACAGTGTTGTTATTTACTGTCAGGGAGCTCTGACCTCCCTTTCTTACACTGGTGTTTGTGGCCTGTGTGTCACTGGGACACAAACCCCTGCTGGAATTAGGTGTTGGGTGAGGTGTGTCAGTTGATGCCTCTTCCCTGACCACACAAACAGATTTGCCTCTCCTCCACACGCAGTTTTCCCATGTGCTTTCCTATTCCTGTGGTGGTTTTCACCCAGTGTCCACCCAAACCTCCAGGCCCCCATTTCCCAGAGGGAAAGGAAAAAGGAGAAAAGGCAAAAAACAGCTGAGAGATAATGGCAAAGCAAACTCAGAGTGGCTAAATACTGAAATTTATTACTAACAAGAGAAGAACTAAAACTAAAAGCACTAAAACTAAAAAGTAAGAAATAAATCAGCCCCAAGAACACCCCTGTCCTCCCACCCCTCCCTCCCTCCAGCAGTTCCAGGGAGCAGGGAATGGGAGGTTTGCAGGTGGGTGTTGTTGCTGCCATTGCTCTTGTCCTGGGGGTCACTCCATGGGGGGCAGTCGGGTCTCTGCCCCCCGATGGGCTCCGTGGGCTGCAGGGGGACAACCTGCTCCCCCACGGTCCTGCCCACGGGCTGCAGGGGGGCCACAGCTCTGAGTCCTTCCCCTGCTCCCCTGGGGTCCCTCCCAGGGGGGACAGTCCTCAAACTTCTCCATCATGAGTCCACCCCCCGGGCAACACTTCTGCTGGGGGAAAAACCTGCTCCAGGTGGGTCTCCTTCTCCAGGAGTCCTGGCTGCAAGTCTCTCCCAGGATCTGGCTCCATCCTGGGTCTCCCCCAGGGCAACAGCTCCTTCTGCATCCACCTGCTCCTCCAGGGGCTGCAGGGGGGTCTGTGCACCCCGAGGGATCTCCACGGGCTTCAGAGATAAGGGGGGAGGAAATAGCTTTCAGTCCTTCCCCCCCAACCTGTTCCAGTGTGGGGTCCCTCCTTCTCCTCCTGCTCCCACCTTGGTCTCTGTGTTGTTCTCCCATGGCTGGAATTATTTCAACTGCACAAACACTCCAGTTCTTGAATATGTTATCACAGAGGCGTAACTTTGATTTTTACTTGGCTCCCCTTTGGCCACCAGCAGGAGGTCCCTCCTGGCCCTGGCTGTCCTTGGCTCCACAGCACAGGAGAAGCTTCTGGCAGCTTCTAACAGAGACCACCCTGGAAGCCCCCCGTTCTACTAAAATTCAACTACAGAAACCCATGACAACTCCCCAGCTGACTGTGGCAGTGCTGGCTGCCCCCTCCCTGAGAAGGTTCTAACCACCCCGTTTCTCTGCCTCTCTTGCCCCAGGGCTGGCCAAGGCCAGGCAGCTGGGGCTGGAGGTGTTCCACGCAGGCACAGCCGTGGCAGAGGGCCGGGTGGTGACCAGCGGGGGCCGCGTGCTGGCGGTGACGGCGGTGGGAGAGGACCTGCCCCAGGCTCTGCACCAGGCCAACAAGGGGGTGGCCTCCATCCACTTCCCAGGGGCCATCTACAGGAGGGACATCGGCTACCGGGCCATAGCTTTCCTCAGGCAATCCAGGTAGATGTTCCCGCTGCTCCCGAGGGAAAGGACGGCCCTGCCCCAAATGGAAATGACATCCCCAGCCCTGTAATGACCCATTGGGTAACTCATGGCAAGTCCTGACCTCTGTCCTTGTGTTCAACCTCAGGGAGACCAGCCAGGCAGGAACAGGCTCTTGGATGGGGTTTGCATTCCCAAATCCCAGCTGAACTGCAGTGGCAAGCACTCAGGAGTCGTTTGTGCTGCTTTGGGGCTGTTGGAGCTGTTTTGGGGAAGGGGAACTTGTGGTTGTTGGACTGGAAATCACAGCTTTTGCTCTGGATTTGTGTTGCCCAGAGGTCTAATGTTTATATTAGAATTAATACCAGGAAATGTGGTCATGGCCCCAAGGTTGCCAGAGCTCCAGGAGCATTTGGACAACACTCCTAGGGATGGGGAGGGATGTTGGGTTGTCCTGGGCAGAAGTTGGACTGGATGATCCTTGGAGGTCTTTCCAACTCAGGATGCTCCACGATTCTATATATGAACAAAGTTCGAGCTGATTTACAGGTTCATTTTAGAGAAATGCTTAGAATTATCATGAAACCTCCACCTTGTTGGGACACACATTTTACTGGAGTAGCTGGCCAACAACATGGTAGGATTTATCATTCCCTTTCCTTCTTACTCCTTTAACTTGCACAGTGTGTGGGTCTAACAGTGTGGAGATCACATGGGTGCAGGTGTTTTGGTTGTGGCAGTGAGTCCTGTTGTGTCTCTCATGTTACTGCAAGCTCCTTGCAGGTTTTGCAATGTGTCAGTGCCACAATGCCAGGTTTGGGTTGGGAGGGACCTTAAGATCATCCCATGTCACCCCCTGCCCCAGGCAGGGACACCTTCCACCACACCAGGCTGCTCCAAGCCCTGCCCACATGGAATTCTGCTGCCCATGGTGAAGGAAGGGGGAAGGTTGGCTCTGGAATTTTGGGAACTCCTCAGGATGATTCAGTCCTAAGGCATTTCACTTCAGGAAAACAGCCAGAATAGTTACTTGGTATTTCAGAAGATCTAAAGAATTAGAGATTAATTTAAAGCATCAAAGTAGAAACAAAAAAATTTTTTAAAAGTTTAAAATACTTTCAGAAGGTGAAAGGTGAAAATCTGGTGATTATTTATCACTCCAGGGCCTGACTTTGATCTCTGCTTATTGCAGCCAATATTTCCTTGAGTCTCACAGCCTGAAAGCTGCTTGTGATAATTCCTTTCCTTGCCAGTTTTTGAGCTGGGCTGTGCTGGGAGTGCAGACACTCCCCGGTGTTCTCCTGGGAGCACCTCTCTTGGAGCACTTCCTCTGGGGTTTTAATCTGCCTTGGTCAGGCCCAGATGTTCCAGCAATGATCTTCACAGCAGGAACAGTGCCCTAAACACTGAAAAAAAAAAATCCCACCTCTTAAAATAAGATTTAATAGAGTGCAAAAATATTTACTCATTTTATTTCCTTTTAGTCATTTATGTCTGTCTCTGAGTGCTTTTCAGGATTTAATAGGTTCTTGACCTGGTTCCTGTGATGGGTTTTGGGCATTAACTGTAGGGTTTTTTTCAGCTGAATCAATCTTAAATGAATTCCAGTTGTTTGGTTGTGTTTGTCAATCAACAGTGTGTTTCACCCTTAGAATTTAAACTTCACACTGAATCCCCTCAATAAGAGAGAGAAAGCAGGGCTGGACCTAAACTAGGGATGCTCCTGGTTCCTGCCACTGACAGCATGGGAATAGCAGCTGCTGAACTGGAGTGAGATGAGTTTGGTGGGAATTCAGAGCCACTACAACCTCTGTGGCCAGGATGGAAAGGTCCTGCTGGAAAGAGGAGTTGGTGCTTGGTGTCCCCAGTGAGTTGTGGGGACACAGGTGACATGAGCACCAGTTTGCAGCAGGGTGATTGTGTTTCCCTGTCCATAAACCCCAGGCAGAGCTCACGGACATTGCCTTCTAGATTCCTAAAATCCACCCTGGGAACCTGGGCCTTTTTAAAGTAAATTTCAAATATATTCTATAATAGAGAGTCCATTTAAGTGAAGAAGGCTGGTTTTGTGGTGAGAAGGAGAGGTCACCTTTGAGCTACAGCAGTGAAACTGGAGGTGTCGAGGTTATTGATTTATTCCTGCCTGTTTTCCCTTGTTGGGGGTTTCTGTTGCTGGTTTTACCCTGGGATATCACTGTATGATCCTGATGCCATTTTGGACTCTGGAACACTCAAGTCCTGCTTCTGGCAGAGTCTCTGGTGCAACAATCCCTGTGCCCAGGTCAGGTTCCCCACACAAAGCCTGAGCTTTGAGCTGCTGCAGGTGCTGGCGGAGCGCTCACGGACGGCTCGGTGGGAGCAGAGGGGCTGCCAGGAGGAGCAGTGGTGGGGCTCTGGGGGCTGCTCCCCTCAGTGCTGGGCACACTGTTGGCACAGGGGGTTGTGCATTCCCACTTTTCCTGCTTCCCAGAGGGCTGACGTACAAGAACAGCGGGGTGGACATCGCCGCCGGCAACGCTCTGGTGCAGCAGATCAAGCCCTTGGCTGCAGCCACGTCCAGGTCAGGTAAGACACGGGCCTTCTGCTCCCCTCTCATGGCACGGGGTGATCATTTGATCTGGATCAAAACCTCCTCTCTGTGTGTTCTGCCTCTTTCCAGATGACACCAGAAATGTCAGTGGGAAACAAATGCCTGTGATTTCCTCCCAGCGGGCAGATTTTCATCCCCAAATGACTCTAAACTCCATCTCCCAAATGCCAGGAGTGTTAGAGAGCAAGCAAAATTTCCCCCATTTACTGCTGGCTTTGAGGACATGGGTTATTTTATCTTTCTTGCACAATTAAATATGTAGTTTTGGGGGATGACTGTGTAGAAAGGTTACAGCTCCTCAGAGAAACGAGGAAGACAAATCTTTTGCTTGGCTAAACAGCCTCAATTCATCCTGTTTTTGGTGGGATTCAGGCACGTCTCACTCTTGCAAGTCCTTGTAACTGTTTGGATAGACTTAAAATATGTAAGGCATGTAAAAAAGCCCTTTTACTTCAAATTAGCTGAGAAACTTCTAATAAAGTCAGATATACATAGAGAGGAAGCCAGAGACACACACCAGTACGACCAGTAACAATCTCTTGCCACTTCTCCTCTAGTTCCCCAAAAGCACTCGGTGCAAGAGTGAAGTCAATCAGTCACAGAGTCACTGACTGTTCCATCAACGAGTTTGGGATCTTTAGGCTTAACTTGAAGATGAATTAAAAACACAAAGTCACCCTAAGCAGATTAGGAGCTCCTGTGCCTCTGGGAAGAGGCTCTAAATGCCAGAGAACTGTTCCCTGGTGGCAAAGCTGAGTTGTGTTGGCAACCATTGGAGAGAATTTGTGTTGGAGATCCTGGAGAAAGCCCTGGAAGTAACGGGGCTGTTTCCCTGTTCCTGGCAGGCTGCAATGCAGAGCTGGGGGGCTTTGCTGGGCTCTTTGATCTGAAAGCAGCTGGTTACAGAGACCCCATCCTGGTGTCTGGGACTGATGGGGTTGGCACAAAGCTCAAGGTAAGGTGAAAATCCACACGAAAGAAGGAAAAGTAGCACAGAAGGGAAAATGTTTTATCAGAAAATATCAGTTGTCTGGTAAAAATACCTATTTCTTTGTAAAAAAGGATATGAAAACTGAAATTGCCCTTTTTGGGGCAAACGAACTGAATATGTGTCTCCCTTCTGGGGTGGGGCTAGCCAGGAGTTGCATGTTGCACAAAAGAACTGCTTTTAAACTATTCAGTATGTAATCAGGAGCTCTGCTTCATGAAAGCAGCATCTCCACCCACAAAAATCCACCACGGGGAAAATCATTTACCCCAGGGCTGTGCTGATTGCAAGGAAACCCTTCCCAGCTCAGAGCCCTGCCAAGCTGCACTTGGCAGTGGGCACAGGGGCAGTTCCTGAAGAGGGTTTGCAGCTGCATTTCTGGCAGTGGGCACAGGGGCAGTTCCTGAAGAGAGTTTGGAGCTGCATTTCTGGCAGTGGGCACAGGGGCAGTTCCTGAAGAGGGTTTGCAGCTGCCCTGGGGGGAGGCAAAGGGAGCTGCACCTCCAGCTCCACCTGCACAGTTCCCATTGGAAAGGACCACCTGAGGGGCACGGGGGGCTTGGAGAGAGCTTCTGCCCAGGGGAGGAAATTAATAAATCTAACAAGAAATTAAATTAAAATCCTCTCCCTGATCCAGCTGAGCTCCAAGTCTCTGGACCCAGCAGGGAAGGGAATGAGCAGGAGCTTCCCAGCACTTAGCCAGGGCTAAAAGGGGCTGAGGAAGGAGCTCCCTGGGGGGACGTGGTGGGGAGTGGCACCCTCTGCCCGTGGGCTGCCTCGGAGTCTGGGTGAGGATGGGGCGGGGGGGATCCGGGACCACCCCGACAAGGCTCTGGTGTGTCTTGCAGATCGCACAGGAGTGTCACAAGCACGACACCATCGGGCAGGACCTGGTGGCCATGTGTGTCAACGACATCCTGGCCCAGGGGGCAGAGCCCCTCTTCTTCCTCGACTACTTCGCCTGTGGCCGGCTGGACGTGGCCGTGGCGCGCGCGGTCATCGCCGGCGTGGCCGACGCCTGCAGGAAGGCTGGCTGTGCCCTGCTGGGTAGGGGCAGTCCTGTGGGGTGGGCACACCCCGGGGAGGGGGGCGACAGGGCTGCTCTCAGGAGGTGGTTCTCCTGCTCTGCTGGTCTTAGAGCTGAAAAAGAATCCCAGAAGGTTCNCCATTCCCTTGTCCTGTCCCTCCATCCCTTGTCCCCAGTCCCTCTCCAGCTCTCCTGGAGCCCCTTTAGGCTCTGCAAAGGGCTCTCAGGCCTCCCTGGATCCTTCCCTTCTCCAGGTGACCCCCCCCAGCTCTCCCAGCCTTTCCTCACAGCGGGGAGGCTCCAGCCCTGGAACATCAACTTCCAGCCAAGCTGATTTCTCCAAGATGAACTCATTCCAACAGACTCAAATGCAAACATTTCCCTTTTCAGCCCTGCAGTGCAAGCACGTCCTGTACTTTGCCAACAGGCTCTGTGTGGCCTCTGCTGTGCAAAAACCCAGGTAGCCAGGAGAGCAGGGGAATATTTCACTTCTTGAGTCATTAAAAGAGCAGCTTCATCACTGCTCAACTCAATGAAAGCATTCCTAGTTCAGTGAAAAGCACATTCTTTTGTGTAATTCCTGAGAAGGGAGTTCAACACAGGGTTACATTTTAAAGCAATGAAACCCAGAAAGTTCTCTTTCCTCCCAAAGTTTTTTACTTTTTAATAAAACCAGGCATGTAGAGTTACCAGGATGTCTCAAAAAAAGACCTTTGAGACAAGAAATGGCAGTTCTAATGTCTTTAGGTGCCACTTCCTAGTCGGTAATACAGGAATTTTGTCCTTTTCCCCACTTCCCTCAGAATGTCAGGAACAGAAGTCCTTTCTGTGGGAATGTGCCATTTTGGGGCCATTCCCCAGCCTTGAACAGGAGGCTCTTTGTGCCCTGGTTTACCTCCTGCCTGCAGGGGCTGGTGGTCAGCTTTGAGTGCTTCTGAGGTGTTCTCACAACCAAGCCATTCATGCTGCAGCAGAGGCCTGTTGTGGGGCATCCTGGGATGAGATCGGTGGGATGAGATCACCGGGATGTCAAGGTTGGATTTCCAGATGGAGACTTTAAAACTCCAAAGGCCTTTCTGCAAAAGCTGAATATTCAGCTCGACAACCTTGAGTGCATCCCAGTGAAGGGCTGAGGGTTTCTCTTATCCTTGGATTTGCACCAACATCATTAAATGTGGATTTAAATGTTGGACAGGGCTTGGAGCAACCTGCTCTAGTGGAAGGTGTCCCTGCCCATGGAACAAGAAGAGCTTTCAGGTCCCTCCCAACCCAAACCAGGCTGGGACTCTGGGATTCTGTAACTAAACCCAGCAGTCTGTGAATGCCTTCTGGGCTGGAAACTTGGGAGCAGGGCCTGTCCCTGCCCTTCTAGCCCCCCCGTGTTTGTGCCTGCAGGAGGAGAGACGGCCGAGATGCCGGGCATGTACCCGCCCGGCGAGTACGACCTGGCCGGCTTCGCCGTGGGCGCCGTGGAGAGGGGCCAGATGCTGCCCCAGCTGCACAGGATCTCTGATGGGGACGTGGTCATCGGGGTGGCATCCTCGGGGGTCCACAGCAACGGCTACAGCCTCGTCAGGAGGATCGTGGAGAAGTCCTCCTTGGACTTCTCCTCCCGCGTTGGGGTCTCCGGCGACCAGACTTTAGGTACTGCTTAGAACTTCCCAACACTTCACACCGTGCGTTTGGATGTGCCTTTGTGTCTGCAGCTTTGCCAAGGCACCTGTAAAACGTTAATGATTCCATGGTTAAGATGTTTTCATCTTTTTTCCCCCCCGTGAGTGGCAAGAAACCAAGGGAGGGGGGTAAATAACCAACTGTGTGCTGAAGGAGGTGGAACACTGGGTGTCTCTCTGCAGCACCGTGGGCATTAACTCCTCCATCTCATGTTGATTGCCATCCCTTCTGTGCTGTAACTGGTCTTCCCTCCCCTCCTCCCCCAGGAGAGCTGCTGCTGACCCCCACCAAGCTGTACAGCAAGACACTGCTGCCCGTGCTGCGCTCGGGCCACGTCAAGGCCTATGCCCACATCACTGGTGGGGGGCTGCTGGAGAACATCCCCAGGGTCCTGCCAGAGTCCTTCGGGGTCGTTTTAGGTGAGAGGAAGAGAGAGCTGTGCAAAAAATCCTCCTGGTCATGGTCTCATGGGGCAGCCTGTGCACAGGGGCCACACCACTGCTGTAGGAGCTGTGTCTCCAGATATGGTTGAGTCTCTCCTTGTACCTGAGCCAGAAAAACATGTGGTGGTGTAAAAACTCCTCCCCATTGAATTCCCTTCCCCTGGTGCTGCTTGGGATTGGAGTTTTTAGGATATTTGCTAAAAGCAATCCCAAGTGAGCTGTCACCATTTGCAATCCCCTGTGAAGTCATTGCTAATTAAATGATACTCATGGAGGGCTCAGTTGGCATTCAGAGGTGGGTCTGAGCTCAGGTGCATCTCCTGCTAGTCAGCTTAATGAGTCCTCACCACCACCCCTCAGGTGTGCTGGAAGGAGAATGTGGGCTGTGGAAAGGGAAATGACCTCACTGTGGGTTGTGAGAGTTCGTGGGGGTGGAGAATAAAATAAGGGAGCTGATGTTGAGTTTTGAACCCCAGACCCGCGTGTAACTCACTCTGGTCCCAGTGACACTGCTACAGGTGTGTGTGTT
This sequence comes from Formicarius rufipectus, assembly GCA_013399695.1. Classification (NCBI taxonomy): domain Eukaryota; kingdom Metazoa; phylum Chordata; class Aves; order Passeriformes; family Formicariidae; genus Formicarius; species Formicarius rufipectus. The sequence continues at coordinate 189,586 of VXAU01004112.1, read as the reverse complement.
CGTGTGTGTTCACACCCTGCTCTGGGACAGGCTGGGAGAGCTGGGGGTGGTCACCTGGAGAAGGGAAGGATCCGAGGAGATCTTAGAGCCCCTTCAGTGCCTAAAGGGGCTCCAGGAGAGCTGGAGNCCCTGGCACAGGGTGGGCAGAGCAGCTGTGGCTGCCCCTGGATCCCTGGGAGTGTCCCAGGCCAGGTTGGACGGGGCTTGGAGCAGCCTGGGCTGGTGGGAGGTGTCCCTGCCCATGGCAGGGGGTGGGGCTGGGTGTGATTCTGATCTGTGATTCCATGATTTTGTAGAAATGGGGATAGAATCGTTTTAAAGAGAACTTGATGAGTAACAACTTCCCGTCCTTGGAATTCCTTCCCAGTGGCTTGTCCAGGAGCATTGTTGTGCTGCTGTGAACCACCCCCACCCAGCTGAACTGGGGGCAGTGGGAGACTCCTGTGACAGATTTTACCCCTTAATACCCCAGTGATTCTGGTATTTGTCCATGGGTAGCGATTTCCACTCTTGGTTTGTATTTTCAATTCTCTCCAGATGCTCTTACCTGGAAGATCCCTGAAATCTTCTGCTGGCTCCAAAAGGAGGGGAACCTCTCCGAGGAGGAGATGGCCCGGACGTTCAACTGTGGCATTGGGGCAGTGCTGGTGGTTCAGAAGGAGATGGCTCAGCAGGTGCTGCAGGACGTACAGAGACACGAGGCAGCCTGGCAGATTGGGAAGGTTGTCCCCCTACAAAAAGGTTATTAATTTTTGTTTTCCTTGGAAAAGAGAAAAAGCAGAGCTAGATTCCCTCTCTGGTGAGTCTTCATGGTGAGCAGTTTCACATCTCCTCGTGGGCACCTCCACGGCTTTTTCTTGGGTTACTAAAGTGGCATTTCATTTCCTTCATCTCCTTCTTGGGCACTTTGCTCCTGTCTCTGTTTCTCCCTGTATTTACACCCTGGTTTGTTGTTGTTTGGGTGTTTCCTTGTCCGTGCTCAGGCTCTGACAGCGTGAAGGTTCACAACCTGCTTCGAGCCCTGCAGGCAAACAGGTCCCTGTGTGTGCACAGCCACATCCAAGGCAAGGTGCAGGCAGGCAAGGTGAAGGTGGCAGTCCTCATCTCTGGAACAGGTGAGTGGGACACTCCTCCACGGTGCTGGGAGGGTGTTCAGCTTGGCATTAGAAGCCTTGCAGCTCTCCCTGGACTCTGAGAGGCTTCTAACAGGCAGAAGAGCTTTTGCCCTTGCATTAATCTCAGCCACAAACAGGAGGATTTTTAATTTCTTCTGCAAACCAGGAATTGCATCCGTGTTCAACTTATCCCCAGACCTCTGCCCCTGTCTGGATCCAAACCCCCACTGTGGTGCCCTGCAGGAACAGCAGCAGCATTTCACAGATAGAGCAGGGTTTCTTCTTGCCATGTGTGTTTCCAGTATTCCCACTTACTCAGACCAGCATTCCAGTGCTATAAATTCCACTTTCCAAGTGCAGTTGCCAGGAAAGGCCCTGGAACCTTCAGCTGTCACAATCAGCTTCCAGCAAGATCAGTTAAAGAAGGATTAAAGTTACATCAGAGCTCTTTGCTTTGGTCTCCCCCACGTTGCTGCTTCTTTAAAGCCTCCCCCAGCTGTTCCCTGTGTTTGTTCTCCAGGAAGGACTTGATATCCATGAATTCTTTCCCCTCTCCAGGCACAAACCTGGAAGCTCTGATCAACAGCACAAAGAAAACCACCAGTTTTGCACAGATTGTCCTGGTGATTTCCAACAAACCTGGTGTGGAGGGATTAAGGAAAGCTGAGAGAGCTGGCATTCCTACAAGGGTGAGGATTCCCACCTTGGGGAACTGTGCCCCACTAACTCTGACTGCAGCAGGAAGGTGCTGGGGCATTTATGGGATAAGAGGTGGTTTGACAGGGAGTCTTGGCTTTTCTCTTCTGCTGTGTCAGGAACTTGTGCCCTTGGGCAAAGACCTTGGCCTGCAGTCCTGGTGCTCGGGCAGCAGCTGGTGGGTTAAACCAGCACAAAAGTTTCACAGTCACAGCCTCAACTTGGCTGTTTAACTGGAGGGCACTGAGGGAACCACCTGCTGTAGGAGGACATGGTGGGTGGTGTGGGTGAAATAGGGAGGTCCCACTCAGTGACCCTCCCCTGACCCCCTGGCGTCTCTTCAGCCCCTCCAGGACTCATGCCCTGAGTGTCAGTGGATCCAGGGCTGCCCTGGCTCTTGTATTACAGAGCTGAAATGCTCCTATTTTCACTTAGAAGTGTTTTACAGTCATTTTTCACTGGGAAATTTGGCCCAAGGCTTTGCTGTTAACTTCAATAATTCGATAATAGCTTTAACTTTGCAATAAATTTGGGATCTAGCTTTTACTTGGGAGGACACAAAGGACAAGTGAAATATGTCCCTGATGTGCAGGGGAGGGGCAAACATGGAATCACAGGATCACAGTCTGCTTTGGAAGAGACCTTAAGGCTGATCCACTTCCAACCCCAGGTTTTTATGAGGAAAAATTAGTGTGGAGGGGCTCATGGTCACCTGGCCAGGTCTGGCTTTCCCAAACCCCTCTGGTGACTCTGGTGGGGATTCACAGGCACTTTTATTTACAAGACTGGATGCTTTATGTTAGGCAGTACTGCCTTCCTCCTGCTTGAATTAGGGGATATGGCCTGGATGGAAGAAACCTAATTCAGGCTGGGATAGCTGGGAGTGCTCACCTGGAGGAAAGAGGGATCCAGGGAGACCTGAGAGCCCCTTCCAGTGCCTAAAGGAGCTCCAGGAGAGCTGGAGAGGGACTGGGGACAAGGGGTGGAGGGCCAGGACAAGGGGAATGGCTTCAAACTGCCAGAGGGCAGGGATGGGTGGGATATTGGGAGGGAATCCTTCCCTGGGAGGGTGGGGAAGGGCTGGGATGGAATTCCCAGAGAAGCTGTGGCTGCCCCTGGATCCCTGGGGGTGTCCCAGGCCAGGCTGGATGGGGCTTGGAGCAGCCTGGGCTGGTGGGAGGTGTCCCTGCCCATGGCAGGGGTGGCACTGGGTGGGCTTTGAGGCTCCTTCCAGCCCAAACCATTCCAGGGTTCTGTGATTCCATGTTTCTGCAGTGGGGGCTGGATTAGGGCTTTGTGATTAGCCTTTTTTCCGAGGTTTTGTGCTACAATTTTTGCCGAGGTTCAACTGCCTCCAACTGCCAGAGCCCTGAAACTGAGTGACATCCCTGGCAGGCTCCGGGCTGGCTCAGAGCCCCAGCCCTGGCCCAGCTCCTGCTCGTTGCAGTGACCCCTCTCCTTGGCTGGGGACGAGGGCAGAGTGTCTGTCTGCCAGCTGGGTGGGTTTGGGGTCGGTTCTGCCCCCTGCCCACAGCCCTGTGTGCTTTGGGTCGCTCAGGTCATCGAGCACACGAACTTCCAGAGCCGCTCCGAGTTCGACGGCGCCGTGGACGAGGTCCTGCAGGAGTTCTCGGTGGAGCTCATCTGCCTGGCAGGGTTCATGAGGATCCTCTCGGGCCCTTTTGTCAAAAAATGGGAAGGTGAGCACAGCTGGGGGCACAGGGGGCACACTGAACATTGGCATCAGGAAAAAGATGGTGCAGGAAATACAGAGAAGGGACCGGAGCAGTTTGGGACTGGCAGGGAACAAGGTGGTCTTGCAGCCCAAATCATGCCCACAAAATGAGGCTCTTCCACCTTGTAAGGAAAAGGGTGAGAGAAAAGGCTTCCTTCCTTCATTTGTGCAGGGGTTTAAGGAAGCCAAGGGCAAAGGCAGGTCTTGGAGTCCTTGACTTACTGGAAAATATTTGAAATAAGGCTGTGAAGACTTCAGAGCTCTGCAAACAGGAGGAGCAGGGCAGGTGTTGGCTGGAGAGAGGGGATGATCCAGCCACTGAGAGCTCCTTCCCTGACAGAGGAGCTGCTTTGGAGCCTTGTAAACCACCAACCCGGGCAGCAGTGCAGTTTGGGGTCACAAACCCGGGCAGACACCTCAGGAGCTGCCTGAGGCCATGGGTGGTGGGTTCCACAAGCAGATCCAGGTCTTGTTTGGCCAGAATGGTCAGTGTCTCCACTGTGCTCATTTTCACGGGTTTTGCAGGTCTCTGAGGGGCTGGTAACACCTTTAGGGGCTGCTCTCCCACCTCTGGTTGGCACCTTCCTCTTCTCTCTGTTCCTTCCAGGGAGTCCTGACCACCCAGAGCAGCTGCTCTTTGCTCTGCTTTGGGCTCAGGGTTATTAGAGCAAAACAAAAGACCCCCAAAACTATCCATGAGGAATGTCAGGAACTCAGGAATTCCTGCCGCTGCTCTGGTAAAAGCTGCTCCTTTTCCTTTGTCTCGCAGGCAGAAGGGCACAGAGTGTGAAGTGAGTGTGAAACTCTCTTGATTAACAGTGTTAATTGGCAATGTTCACAGCAAGGACTGATTAAAACAAAGCCAAGCACACAGGAACTTTCCTCTGGAGCAGTTCCTGATGGGAACCTGAGGCAGAGGGGCCGAGAGGGGTTTTCACCCACTGATGCTGTTTTGGCTCAAGCAGCAGGGAGGGAGAGTTGTTTGGGCTTCACTCTGGCCCGGAACAGGCAGGAGGAGCTGTCACAGACACATCAGGAGCAGACAGGGGAAGGTTTTCTCCTGGTGGTGAGGCCACAGGCAGCCCCTCTCCCTCCCAGAATCCCAGAATCATTAAGGCTGGAAAAGGCCTCCAAGATCATTGAGTCCAACCTTTGCTCAACGTTTACCTCATAGGAGAGAGGGGCTCAGATTCCTTCTCAGGGCAATGAGAGGTGAGGCCTCCCACGGGCGTCACACCTGGGGGAGCATTAGAGGCCCCATTATCCATTTTGGGATCCCCATGGAAAGCAGGGGCAGACACGGGTGTTTGGGAAGGGCAGGGAGAAGGGCTCCTGTATGGGGCAGCTGTTGGGTTTTATGAAGCCAAAACAGGTGTGGAGGAAAAGTCCAGACTAAAGAAATGTTGCCTTGTCATGGGGGGCTCTTGTGTCATTTGAAGCTGCAGCAGGTTTGTGAGAACATCAGAGCTGGAAGGGGTCGGGCTGTGCTGCAGGAACAGGGACAGGGCAGGGCCAGGGGGGACAGCAGGAGCAATTCCTGCCTGGAAAGGGTGGGCAGGCCCTGGCAGGGGCTGCCCAGGGAGGTTTGGAGTGCCCAGCCCTGGAGGGGCCCAAGGCAGGAGTGGCCGTGGCACTCAGAGCTCTGGGCTGGGGGACAAGGTGGGCATCGGGCACGGGGTGGGCTCCGGGGGCTGGGGGGGGTTTTTTGATTCTGGAATCAAAGGAGAGAATAACAAGATGCTGAGGGAAGTGACAGCTGCATCAATAAATGAATCATCATTAGTCACTGGAGAAATGTCCCTTAGCCGTGGATTGCAGTCTCTGGCATTTCAGAAACAGCGAGAGCCTGCAACGCTTTGGGCTGTTGGACAGCAGCACCATCAAAATCGGTGACAGACCTTACTCACAAATTATTCCACTCCTGTGTTGGTTGTGGGACTTTTCACAGCCTGCTCAGTGCTAAGGGACAATCACCTCTCTTGTGCCTTCCCAGGGAAAATCCTGAACATCCACCCGTCGCTGCTGCCGTCCTTCAAGGGCGCCAACGCCCACCGGCTGGTGCTGCAGGCTGGGGTGCGGGTCACGGGCTGCACCGTGCACTTCGTGGCTGTGAGTACCTTCCCCTGCCCCAGCAACCTCCCATTCCCACCTCAGGGCCTGCCTGGAACGCCCCTGTCCCTCCTGAGCCCCCACCCTCCTTTGTTCTGCCTGTGTATAACACAGATGGATCTAACCAGGTTAGATCCGTCAGCTTTGGTTTGCTGTCCCTGCAGGAGGGACTGTGAATCAATGCCTGGTCTGGCCAGGGGGTTGAGCTTTCCTAAGGGAAATCCTTCCCTGAGCATCCCACTGCTGCCTTCCACCCTTTGGAGGGGGGGGACTGGTTCAGCTAAGGCCTTGGCTAAGCCAAAACCCTCATCGAACACGGCGCTGGCTCTGTGGATTTTATCCTACAGCCTGCCTTGTTTGTTGCTTTCCAAAAATGAGACAAATATAAATAAACAAAAAACTCCCACCGGAAAAGGCACGAAAAGTGGGATTTGTTAAGGAGTGATCCCATTTTTGTGGGAACAGAGGAAAATCTGGCACTTCCTGTTGGTCAGAGCTTGAGCAAACCAACCCAGAGATGTCTCAGCTTTTTGTCACGTCAGGAGCATTTGTTCCCCTCTGTTCAGCTCTCAGGGTTCAGAGTAACTGGTCCCCCCTGCCCTGGCTCCCCCTTCCCTGCTGCTGGAATCCGAACTCAGCATTTTCCCTTTCTCTTGGAAGAAGAGACAGAAATTATTTTTCCAGCTAGAAGGGAAAGCTGTGCCATGACTGGGGTCTCTGTGTGGCAGCTCCCTGGGGAACAACCCCTGACCTGCAGGGATCTGCCTGAGGGATCTGCTGGATCCCTGTCCCAGCTCTGTGCCGGGGCCTGGATCACCCCTGTCTGGGTATGAAGTGCCATCATCCTGCCCAGTGCAGCCCCTCGTGTCTGTGGGGTGTTCTGGGGCAGAGCTCTTGCTCCCTGCTGTTCTCCCCCCATCCCCTTCACCCCAAACCAGCTGCAGCAGCCCCTTCCCCTGTGCCAGGGCCTGGCTTGTCCCTCTCTGGGTGTGAAGTGCCATCATCCTGCCCAGGCTGAAGTGTCATTGTGTCTGTGGTGGGGGGTGGGGCAGAGCTCTTGCTCCCTGCTGTTCTCCCTCCCTCCCCTTCACCCCTTCCCCCCAAAGCAGCTGCCGCTGCCCCTTCCTTGCCCCGTGCCCGGTGCGGGGTGGCCGCGTGGCGGTGCCAGCTCGGCGCTGTGTCCGCAGGAGGACGTGGACGCCGGAGCCATCATCTTCCAGGAGGCGGTGCCGGTGAAGGTGGGGGACACGGAGCAGTCGCTGGCGGAGCGGGTGAAGGAGGCGGAGCACAGGGCCTTCCCCGCCGCCCTCCAGCTCGTGGCCAGCGGTGCCGTCGGCCTCGGCGACGCCGGCAAGATCTGCTGGAAGTAGGAGCGGCGGCTCCGCCGCGGACGAGCTCGGGTGGGGCAGCTCGTTGGCTCAGGGTGCTGGGTTAGGGTTAAACTGGCAGGAGAAATGAATCCAACTCGGAATGGGATTGCAAGGTGGAATAACAATTTAATAAAAGATCACAAAATACACTGAGACAGAAGGAAAATTCGTTTGTGCCACAAAAACACCAGATGTGCAGCCCAGCCCAGGGGGGCACGAGCAGGATGGAGCTCCCCAACCCCTGTGCTGAGCACCATGTAGCCTCGCCCCGAGTTCAAAGTAAAAAGAAAACAAGAAACCTGCTGGTGACAATGATGGTGGCAGTCTGGTGGCAGTTCCAGTCCGGTAGAGGCTCTGGTCCTCCTCTGGATCTGAAGAGCCCCCAGTCCCAAACCCCCAAGCTTATCGCCACTTGGGCTCAGATGGGAACGCCCAGTCCCTCCCCCTGGGTGGAGACCTCCACAATGGGTGATTTACTCTGTGAGGTGAACAATGGCATATTTTTGGCATCCCTGATGGCTCCTGAGCAGCCATGACCCCTGAGGTGGGTGTGGAGGCAGGAGAACTTCCTTATCTCCCAGAAGTTCCTCAACATCAGCTTATACCCTGATGGCAGCAGCTTCATCACTGCCAGAAAGGCCATCAGCAGGAGACAGGGAGGCTCCCAATCCAACACCCCCAACTCCATCACCCAAATCCAACACCCCCAATCCAACACTCCACTCCATCACAGGCAGATAGATCCAGACTCAGGTATTTTGCCACCTAAGACTGATGGCAAAGGGATTTTGTGGAATCACAGGGTGGTGTGGGTGGGAAGCCCACGCAGTGCCACCCCCTGCCATGGGCAGGGACACCTCCCACCAGCCCAGGCTGCTCCAAGCCCCATCCAACCTGGCCTGGGACACTCCCAGGGATCCAGGGGCAGCCACAGCTGCTCTGCCCACCCTGTGCCAGGCTCTGCCCACCCTCCCAGCCAGGAATTCCTTCCCAATATCCCACCCATCCCCGCCCTCTGGCACTGGGAAGCCATTCCCCTTGTCCTGTCCCTCCCTCCCTTGTCCCACGTTGCTCTGACCTCTTGTTTCTACAAATGCCCACAAAGCTGTGGCACAGCGGGCTGGATCTTGGCTTTGTTCAGCTACAGAAGTTACCCCTCATCTCCACCCCTGGGGTCAGCTGGAGACCTGGCAGAGCACAAACAGCATCCTCTGCTCTTCTAACATTTTATTTGTTAGCCTGGAACATTCATGCAATTCCAATAAAGTACAACAAGAAGCTACTCCACAGTTACAACAAACCAGACACAAACAGAGCAATGTCTTGATCATAAAAATTATCCATCCCAAACACTGGATGACTTTCCCTGGGGGAAGTTCTCCCTCTTTCTATCAGATCCTGAAAAACACACATTCCCTGCTCCAGTCCTTGGAGCACAAGGGACAAATCCAGGTTTCTGTACAGAAATGGCAGGGAGGGAATTTACAGGAGGGAACTGAATTTCTCCCCTCCCTGAGCATGAAATGCCCTTTGCCACAGTGAAGCCACGGAACATAGTCAAAAAAAAAAAGAAAAGGAAAAATTGGGCCATTTTAACTGGAGCTGCTGATCCAACACAGCCAAGAGCAAAAGATACAGGAGGGCCCTTACAGGACATAAACCACCAAAACAGGAATATGTGCATCGCAATCCCACTGCATTTTGGAATTCTTTCCCAATATCCCACCCATCCCTGCCCTCTGGCACTGGGAAGCCATTCCCCCATGTCCTGTCCCTCCATCCCTTGTCCCCAGTCCCTCTCCAGCCTTTCTGGAGCCCCTTTAGGCTCTGGAAGGGGCTCTGAGGTCTCCCTGGAGCCTTCCCTTCCCCAGGTGACCCCCCAGCTCTCCCAGAGCAGAGGGGCTCCAGTCCTGGAGCATCCCTGTGGCCTCCTCTGGACTCTCCAGCAGCTCCCCATCCTCCCCTCCGGCTCTCACAGCAGCACAGATCCTGTTTGGGGCTGCTCTGTGAAGCTCCCAGGGCTCTGCAGCCACAAAGATGGATCCCTTGGAGCAGTGAATTCCCCCCAGAAGCACCAGAGCAGTTTGAGAGTCTCCGTAACTCATCATCATCTCCTTCACTGGGGTGAAAGAGCGGAGGAGTTCCAGATGTGAAAAGCCAGCCTGGCTTCCACCACCAGTGTTCCACGAGGAGTGCAAGGAGAGCTGTGAGCTGAGGGAAGAGGCTGGGCATGGAAACCTGGGATGTGGAGACATCAGAGAGGAGCACATGGGGGGGAGGAAGGAGGCAGGACAGGCAGGACCGAGCCCCTCACTGCCCTGCCTACACCCCACCGCGCTCCGGAGGCTCCGGAGCCACGAGAGGGGACCCGCAGCGTCCCTGCTCTCCGTGCATGTCCCCTCCTTGGCTCCTGTGCTTCCAGCAGGGTCTCCCGTGGGCCCCCAGGCTCACAGCCCCACTGGCCACGAGCTGCAGGGCCGTGGGGAGGGCTCTGCTCGTGGCCTCCTGCAGACGCAGCTCCAGCGCCGCCGGAGAGTCGCCCGCGCGCTCCATCACCCGCTCCTGGTGGATCATGGCCCTGGCACCAGGGTCCTCCTGCAGGGGCACAGCAAACGGGGCTGGGAGGGGTCAGGGGGTTCTGTAGCTGGGTTTTAGTNGAGAAGGAGGGACCCCACGGGAGCAGGGGGGGAAGGACTCAAAGCTGTGCCCCCCTGCAGCCCCTGGAGATCCCTCGGGGTGCACAGACCCCCCTGCAGCCCATGGGGTGACCCCCAGGACAAGAGCAAGGGCAGAACCACCAACTGCAAACCCCCATTCCCTGCTCCCTGGAACTGCTGGAGAGAGGGAGGAGTGGGAGGAGAAAGGTGTTCTTAAAAGTGATCTATTTCTTACTTCTTAGTTTTAGTTCTTATCTTGTTAGTAATAAATGTCAGTATTTAGCCCCTCTGAGTTTGCTTTGCCATCACCTCTCAGCTGTTTTTTGCCTTTTCTCCTTTTCCTTTCCTTTTTCTTTCCCTCTGGGAAAGGGGCAGGTCTCGAGGTTTGGATGGACACTGGGTGAAAACCAGCACAGCGTGGGAGGCTCTCAGTGCACCTGCAGAGGTGCCACCTGCAGCAGGGACAGCCCTGTGGCCTCGGGGGGGTGGCAGGAGGACACGGGGGTGGCACGTTCTGGGCAGTGCTGAGAGTGGGACAAACTGGACAAACCCAAAACACAGAGGCAGAAGGGTGGACCTCAAGGAACCCCAAACCCAGTGTAACCCCACATCCTTCTGGTTGTCACTGGTAGCAATCCCGAGGTTTCCACACACTCCTCTTACCCCTGCCTGCTTCTGCCTTCAGAAAGAAAAGGAAAAAGCCAATTCCTGTTCCTGACTTCCCAGTTCTGAGGACACTCACCAGGACGAAATGCACGGAGCAGCCTGTGACTTTGAATCCACTCTGGGGGGGCTCCTGAGGGGCATTTCCATCCTCGAGGAGGGGAAACAGTGATGGAGAAGCATTCAGGATTTTCCCTGGGCATCAGAGAGAGGGAGAAAAAGAGAAAAATTGATAATTTGAACCGAATTTCCTTTAAAAGTGAGACGTGATCAGTGGTTCCAAACAGCGCTGAGCTCCTCTGGAATCCTGCCCTGCCAGGAGCACAGGACGGGGTGCAGGTCTGGCCACTGCATGTTCCAGGACCTCGGAATCCACGGATGGACAGACAGGTGGAAAATCTCTCCCATCTCAGGCGACCAGACCCGGAGCTGCAGGTGAGGGGATCCTGCTTTTTGCAGAGCCACTTCCCAGATGGAAGGGGGTTTTCAAGGAAACATCATTCCCAAAGGAGCCTGTCCAAGCTGCCTGTGGAGTGACTGCTGAGCAGGTCCTCAGGAGGTGGCACTCACTGCCCAGCCCTTACTCGCTCAGGGGCTGTCAGGGCTGTGTTCCCACACCCAGAGCTGTGTTTGGGTGTGCAGGAGGAGGGAGGAATCAGCCTCTCTCCCGTTTTTCCTGAGTGGGAACTGCAGGGAGTGAGTTCAGCAGGACCCCCCAGCACAGCTCCAGGGCAAAGATCAGGAACAAAGCCCTTCCCAGGGAAGGAGCAGAGCCATTCCATGCCCTGGTTTTGCCCCTCTGTCCCTCCTGGTGCAGCACCAGGGGTTTCTGTGCCAGAATCCCAACTCAGCCCCAGTGCCAGAAGGAATGGAATCCCAGGGCAGCCCCGCTGCTGGAATGGCATCAGTGCCACCCAGGGATCCACCCAAGGACAGAGAACTGTGGCAGGGCTGTCCTGGCCACACCACCCACGCTTTAGTTTCTCTTTTCCACGTAATTAACTTCTTACCTTTCCATTTTTGGAGGAAGGGGCTGGACAGGACCCTCCCAAAGCCCGCCAGGCAGATGAGCTGCACAGAGAACTCCTCCAGCACTCGGTCGATGGTGCTGTCGAACTCCGAGCGACTCCCGTACAACTTGGGGTCGATCACCTGGAACAGCAAACACACCCCAACCCTGCCAGGGAAAGACCTCCCTGGCACTGGGAGCAGCAGCTGGGGCAGGAGAAACCGGGTGGGTTCAGCCCAGGGTGCTGGGTGGTTTGGAGGGAGTTTGCAGGGAGGTGACTCTTCCACGTCCCGAGGGAAAGGGTGAGAGGAAACGGCCTCGAGTTGCAGCAGGGCAGGGGCAGAGCAGAGGGCAGGAATGATTTTTGCCTGCAGGAGCGGTCAGGCCTTGGAAAAGGAGTGTGGCAGGGAGTGGCGGAGTCGCTGTCCCTGGAAGCGTTCAAGATGTGGCCCTTGGGGACACGGATTAGGAGGGGACTGTGGTGGTGTTGGTGGGACTGGATGGTCCCGAAGGGCTCTGCCAGCCCTGGTGATCCTGGGATTATTCAGCACAACATGAGACACAGGTTTTCATCTTGGAGGAGGGAAGGCTCCAGGGAGACCTGAGAGCCCCTTGCTGTGCCTGAAGGGGCTCCAGGAGAGCTGGAAAGGGACTGGGGACAAGGGATGGAGGGACAGGACAAGGGGAATGGCTTCCCAGTGCCAGAGGGCAGGGATGGGTGGGATATTGGGAGGGAATTCTGGGCTGGGAGGGAATTCCCAGAGCAGCTGTGGCTGCCCCTGGATCTCTGAGTGTGCCAGGCCAGGTTGGATGGGGCTTGGAGCCACCTGGGCTGGTGGGAGGTGTCCCTGCCCAATGCCAGGGGGTGGCTTTGGGGGAGTTTTAAGGTCCCTCCCAACCCAAACTATCCTGGCATTTTATGATTTCGAGAAGAGAAAAGCCCAGGAGACAACAAAGCTTGAAGCTCCTGGGCTGCAGTCTCAGACCCCTCCCTGACCCGGGGCTGCAGCACCCACTGGGCAGCTGGGAAGGTCTCCCAGAGCCCAGGGAGGACTCCCAGCTCTGCCTCTCCTTGCAGCCCTGCCAGTCCTCAGCTCCATCCCCTGACCCGGGGGGAAAAGTTCTACCCAGAAGTGCCCCCCGACTGCCCACCCAGCGTCTCCTGAGCCGCTCTGGGTTCAGGAGCTGGGCAGGAAAGGGAAAGCAAAGAGGTGACTTTACCCTGGTGGGGATGCCAGCCCGGGCTGCACTGCGGAGCTCTTCCACCCCGGGCTTGCTGGAGATGACGAGGACGAGCTGGGCACAGCTGCCCGGCTCCCTCGTGTGCCCGATGAGCGCAGGGAGGGTCGAGCCTCGGACACACAGAGAGCGAACACTGAGGAGCCCCCCAGTCGCTGGGTGGGCTCCCAGCCCTGCTCAGCCAGCACAGAGATGGCCCTTCCCCATGTCCCAGTGGCACAAAGGAATTGGAGAGCAGCTAAAGCTCGTTTGAGCAGGACAACACAACTTCCCGACTCTGGTTCTAAAGTGCATCCCTGCTTTTAGAAGGTCTGAGGGGTCTATAGGAGGAAAGCAATTGGGATGCTCCTGGATCAGGGCTGAGTCCCAGCCCTGCTGTGTCAGGACAGAGGGAAACTCACCTGTGCCAGAGACGAGAACAGCGACTTTGGCCCTGTCCTTCCTGGGCTGGAGCTGTGGCTCTGCAGCAGCATCACTCAGCAGGCCCTGGGGGCTGCTCAGCTGCAGGGCTGCCACCAGGTTCTCCACCTCCACCTGGGCACCTGCTCCAAGCACAGCAGGACAAGGTTAGAGGGGACTCGCCATCTCGATTGACTTCGCTCAACTTCCAAACCTGCCTCTGGTTCATTGTCAGTGACAGGCAGGGGAGTCAGCAAAGCCTTTCTGCTGGCACTGATGAAACTACACAGGCATTCCCTGCCTGGGCAGCCCAGCTCTCAGGGGTTGTGCTGGTCCCTGGGGTGTTACCCACTCCCAGAGCTGCTCCCAAAGGCCTGGGTCAGCCATGGCCTTCTCAAGGCTTAGCCCCATCTTCTAGTCCTGTCTTTCTCTTCCTCTCATGTTGCAAAATGCCAGGAAGAACTGTGTTGGTGGAGCTGAGGTGACCTTTTGGCTGCTCAACCGGCTTGGTTTCCAGAGGGATTCTGGCTCACATCCTGCTGGATGTCAGTCACTGGACACACCAGAACTGAGTCTTCAGAGCCCCCATCACACAGACTGTACCCAGCTCAGCAGGCACAGACCCTCAGGCTTTACATGATCTGTGTGAGCTGGAAAGGGGCGGGGAGGGAGGTGAGTTGATTACCATGATTGTGATAAAATACCAATACTGGAGGGATTTACTGGAGCCTCCAGGAGGTACCTGGGTGAGAGGTTACCCAGGTACTGTCACTCTGAAACAACACCCTCTTCTCACTATTTAATAATGAAATGTGGAGATGGAGGTATCAAGGAGCCTCCAGCCTGGTGAAACAATGGGAAGAAGATGTGAACGACACAACTTTTGCAACAGTGGGACTCGGGGCCCACAGAGCTGAGCCCACCTGATGCCTCCCAGGGGACACTTGGCACTTCCCAGGACCGCGCTCCGTGACCCCTCACCCTGCACCACGTCAGAATGAAGCAACACATCCCCACGTGCAAACCCCTCTGCCATGAGACCAAACCACACTCTGGGTCCTCTCTGTGTCTGCATTCCCCAAGGGGACCCTGCTGACCTGTGTGACACGGGCTGACCACCCTCCCGATGAGCCAAACGTCCTCCCGCCTGCGCAGGTCCCCGAGCACGTGCTGGGCCAGGTCCTGCTGCACGACCAGCACTGCCCCAACCCCACAGGGAAAGGTCTGGGCCATCTCCTCTGCCGAGAGGTGCCCCTCCTTGTAGAGCCAGCAGAAGATGGCAGGGATCTTCCAGCTGAGAGCATCTGCAAAGGATTGAAAGTCCTGTGTGGTCAGCACAAAAACTGCCATTAGTTGTTATTTGTTGTCTGCCACGACAGTGGCTCTCACAAGAGCTGAGGGAGACCAGTTCTTGCTGCTAAAGAATCCCAGGATCCCTGAGGCTGGCAAAGCCCCCCCAGCCCACAGAGCCCAGCCCGTGCCCGATGCCCACCTTGTCCCCCAGCCCAGAGCTCTGAGTGCCACGGCCACTCCTGCCTTGGGCACCTCCAGGGCTGGGCACTCCAAACCTCCCTGGACACCCTTTCCAGGCAGGAATTCCTCCTGCTGTCCCACTGGAATGGTTTGGGTTGAAAAGGACCTTAGAGCTCATCTTGTTCCATCCCCTGCCATGAGCAGGGAACCTTCCACTAGACCAGGTTTCTCCGAGCCCCATCCACCCCGGCCTTGAAAATTCTTTCTGATGTCATTCTAGAGAAATCCAGCCAGACATACAGACACCTTCCCTCCCTCCTCCCCATCCCCACAGTGGTTTTGGACTCACATCAACATGATTTTCTTTACTCTTTTGAATGCTTTGCCCAATTTTGGGGCCAGTAGAAGTTCTGCCTTACAGATGTGAGATGCTGTTACGGGGAAGCTGCTGCCTACCAAAATCCTGCTCTAAAGGTCTGTGTGTGCACCGGTACCAGGGAGCAAACGGTGCAGATCAGTTCTATCAACAAGCCTCACTGTTTGGTCACATTGGTCACTATGGTGTCCTGGTTTTAGTGGCCAGGATCAGTTGGTCACTGGATGGGGGTGGATTCTAAACCCTCTGTGGCATTTTTATCACAAACTGCTCCCCACGGACCATTGGCAGCAGCTGCCCAGGGCACACCCCACCCCGCAGGGGACAACTGGTGTTGAGGAACTTCTGTGACATAAGGAAGTTCTCCTGCCTCCACACCCACCTCAGGGGTCATGTCTGCTCAGGGGCCATCAGGGAGGCCAAAACTATGCCATTGTTCACCTCACAGAGTAAATCCCCCCTTGGGAAACTCCCCACCCGGGGGGAGGGACTGGGCGCTCCCAGCTGAGCCCCAGTGGAGATAAGCTTGGGGGTTTGGGACTGGGAGCTCTCTTCAGATCCAGAGGAGGAGCAGAGCCTCGACCAGACTGGGACTGCCACCGGACTGCCACCATCATTGTCACCAGCAGGTTTCTTGTTTTCTTTTTACTTTGAATTTGGGGGGGGCCCCCGTGGTGCTCAGCACAGGGGTTGGGGAGCTCCATCCTGCTCGTGCCCCACTGTGCTGGGCTGTACATCTGGTGTTTTTGTGGCACAAACGAATTTCCCTTCTGTCTCAGTGTATTTTGTGATCTTTTATCAACTTGTTACTGTTCCTTGCAATCCCATTCTGAGTTGGATTAATTTCTCCTGCCAGTTTAACTCTAAACCAGCACACACGGGGAGGTGTCCTGTGCAACACACAATCTTCTCCAACACCACTTGTCCTGGAGACGTGCTGCCTCCACACTGCCCTGAAAACTCCCTTCTCATGAGTGGTGCTCATGAGCTGCCGCTTGAAAGCAGGAATGTTTTTGGGTGGGACCTCTGGGAAAGCATCCACTTGGGGTCATTCAGCCTCCAGCTCCGCAGAGACATTTCTGAGTGTTTCTGCAACAGGAGCTGAGGACTCAAGCCCCTGCTGTTCCCGACCCTTTCAGCCCCTCCATTTACCCAGGACAGCGCTGAGGTGCTCGGGCAGGACCCTGGAGATGCCTCCCACCAGCCCCTCAGCAATGGGGACAAAGGCCTTGACGTGGCCCGAGCGCAGCAGGGGCAGCAGGGCTGGGCTGAACATCCTGGCTGGGCTCAGCAGGGCCTCTCCTGCAAACAACAGACACATCAGTCCAAAGAACCTCAGGGGTCCAGAATCACAAAGTCATGGAATGGGTTGGGAGGGCCCTCAAAGCCCATCCATTCCCACCCCCTGCCCTGGGCAGGGACACCTCCCACCAGCCCAGGTGGCTCCAAGCCCCATCCAACCTGGCCTGGGACACTCCCAGGGATCCAGGGGCAGCCACAGCTGCTCTGGGAATTCCATCCCAGCCCCTCGACACCCTCCCAGGCAGGAATTCCTTCCCAATATCCCACCTAACCCTTTCCTCTGGCAGTGGGAAGCCATTCCCCCTTGTTGTGTCCCTCTCTGCCCATGTAAGAAGTCCCTCTCCTACCTCTTTTAACCCCCTTTAGGCACTGGAAGGGTTTCCCCAGAGCCTTGTCTTCTCCAAGCTGAATTCCATCAGTTTATTTAAAAGGCCGTGACATGTTTCCTGGGAACACCTCCCTGAACAGGTTCTCCCCCACTCTTCGTGGCAGATGGAGTTGGGAAGCAGGAAAAGGTGCTGCCCACCCTTCCAAACCCGGACAGCAGCCCCTGCGGTGACCCCTAGGACTGACTGAAACCCACCCTGATGTGAAGAACCCTTGGCAGACCCCGGCGATGGAGAAGACAATCGTACCCAGCGTGGTGTCCCCGCAGCTGCCGGGGGCTGGGGAGGAGTAGTGCAGGGAGGAGGTGAGGAGGACCCTCCGTACGGTGCCGAAGCCACGGCCGTGGATCCCCGGGGAGGCCAAGCCAAGGAGAACATCCCCCTCCTCAGCTCTCTGCAGCCCCAGCAGCACCTGCCCCCTCTCCGCTGCTCCCACCACGAACCCAGCCAGGTCCAGCTCCGACGAGCCCGGCACCTCGGACACCTCCTGGCCTGGGGGGACAGAGGCATCAGCACTGCCTGGGAGGGTGGGGGGTGGCAGTTTTATAGTCATGGAACCATGGTTTGGGTTGGGAGGCTCTTAAAGCCCATCCAGTCCCACCCCCTGCCACAGACAGGGACACCTCCCACCAGCCCAGGCTGCTCCAAGCCCCATCCAACCTGGCCTGGGACACTGCCAGGGATCCAGGGGCAGCCACAGCTGCTCTGGGATCTCCATTTCAGTCCCTCCCCATCCTCACAGAAAGAATTCCCTCCTAACAGCTCATCTAACCCTGCCCTCCTTCAGTTTAAGGCCATTATTTTAAGATGATTTAAAATTAATGGCATCTCCCAAAGCACCAGCACATCCAGGAGAACTGCAGGACATGCAGCCTAAGAGGCACTTTGGGATCTATTTTAAAAATCCTTCTCCACCTCAAGATTTCAGCAAAGCTTCAAGAAAGAAGACCCATTTTTATTACTGTTATTTTGTGTACTTCTCTGGCACCCCGTGTTGGGCCCAAGTACCAGAGAGGGAATGGAAACTTTGCCCCTTGAAGGATGTGACGCCTCCAGGGTCTGTTCCCTTTTTCACAAGGATAAAGGAGCAAGAACTGGGATCCAAATGCACAAATAGTAGAAACCAACCCTCTGTGCTGACCCCTTTGACAGATCAAGGAAGAGTTGAAGCCCAAAAGTTCAACTGTTTTTGCCCCAAAGAGAAGCCAACAATTCCAGTGCCACGAGCTGCCTCTGCCTCCAGAGTCCCTCTCCCTGGGGATAATTTCTACCTCGGAATCTTCAACTCCCAGGGGAGGGGAGTGGTCCTACCCAGGAAGGCACATCCTGCTCTCCTGCAGGCGTCAGCTGCTCCTTCCTGGATCCTCTCAGTCACTTCAGCATCAAGTCGGCCACAGGAGAAGTGGCTGAGGAAGAAGAGGGGCTCTGCCCCCTGGGCCAGGAGGGCGTTGACACACAGGGCCACCAAGTCTTGCCCCAGGGTGTCGTGTCTCTGACACACCTGTGCGACCTGCAAGACACGGGGGGAACGAGGGGCGTGCAGAACCCACCCCTCACCCAGGTCAGTGAGCAGAAACCTGCCTGTCTCTCACAGGGGTCACTACAGACCACAAGTGCAGGAGCCAACCTGGTGCCCCTTCCAGTTCAAACCCAGAGGAAACTGCTCCTTTTCTTGCAGGGAAAAAAGAAAAACCCATTTTGCTTTTTTTAACCATTAATTCTGGTTCTGGCTCCAGGTACCCAGGAATTGTCAGTTTGGTTTGGCTTTTTGGTTTGTTTGCTTTTTGGAATATTATCATAGAATGGTTTGGGTTGGGAGGGACCCCAAAGCCCACCCAGTGCCACCCCTGCCATGGGCAGGGACACCTCCCACCAGCCCAGGCTGCTCCAAGCCCCATCCAACCTGGCCTGGGACACTCCCAGGGATCCAGGGGCAGCCACAGCTGCTCTGCCCACCCTGTGCCAGGGCCTGCCCACCCTCCCAGACAGCAATTCCTTCCCAACATCCCATCCATCCCTGCCCTCTGGCACTGGGAAGCCATTCCCTTGTCCTGTCCCTCCAGCCCTTGTCCCCAGTCCCTCTCCAGCTCTCCTGGAGCCCCTTTAGACACTGGAAGGTCTTTCACAAAGCACCAATTATTTCCCTCAGGAAAGTTGGCTTTACCTGTGCAGAAAAGCCCAGAACAGGGGGATGGATGAGGGAAAACACAGATAAATAACTCTCAGTGGGTTCAAGAAGGTGACAGAGCAGCATCTGGACAAAGTCTGGGGTTGGACTACAACCTGCTTGAGTTCCCTGGCTCTTGGATTTAGGAGCGCTGTGGAAACCACTCATCCTTTGGTGCCCTACAGCCCCTCCCTCCCACTGCTCCAGGAACAGTCCCTAAAGGCATCAGCCAACTTTTCCCTGGCCAAGGAAGAATCTTGGGACCAGCCTGTGGAAAGCCAGTTGGGAATGTCTCTGTGCCAAGCAGCTGGAATAGAGACTCCCACGAGCCAGCACCAAGCACTTTGTCAAGCTCAGAGGTGTCCAAGGATGTAGAACTGCAAAACACCTCCTGGATGTCTCCACTGAGTCTCCTGCTGTTCACCATCCTGCTATGAAAGGTACAAACACCAGCCTCAAACAGGTGATGCTGCTGTGCTTGACCAGTGACAGGAGCTTCAGATCTCCACTCTCCTGATGGCTGAAAACCTTCTGGTTTAGTACAGAAAGATATCCCTGGCTCAACTTACCCTGAGTCTTCTTGGGTAATTAAAACCCTGGATCTCTTGGCTTCTGGTCCCCTTTAATATTTATTTCCTCTGTCCTTCCCTTCCCCTGTCCCCTGACAGAGATGACTGTGCTCCCTCTCCACACACAGTTTGTTGGGCTGAGTCTGACACTTCTCATTTCAACACTTCCTGAATGGATCTTTCTCAAAGCCAATGGACAGAAATTCTGGTTCTTAGTGCATCAAGTGCTCAGAGAAACTTTTGGTTTCCTGCCCTTTCATCACAAAACGTCCACATTGTCCCTGAGAGGTGCCCAGGCCTTGCTCTGATGGTCCCCTCCAAAGTTCAGGTGGCCACTGCAGTGGGCTCAGGGGTCTTTGTGATGCTCAGGAGGGTGCAGATGGTGACTGCCTGTGGCACTGGGGGGTACCAGCAGTTTTGCTACAGGTGGGTTGTGAGTTACCTGCAGTTTAGGTCCAAGGCCTTTGGTCTGAGACACCAGGATGGGATCATCATAACCAGATGCCTTCAAGTCAAAGAAACCAGCAAAGCCTCCTGGTCCTGATCGACTGCCTGCTGAGCACAAACCCACCATTTCCAGGGGAAACAACCCAAAACTCTCATCAAGACAAGAACTGCAAATTATCCCAGAATCCTGGGATCCCTGAGGCTGGCAAAGCCCCCCGAGCCCACCCCGTGCCCGGTGCCCACCTTGTCCCCCAGCCCAGAGCTCTGAGTGCCACGGCCACTCCTGCCTTGGGCACCTCCAGGGCTGGGCACTCCAAACCTCCCTGGGCAGCCCCTGCCAGGGCCTGCCCACCCTTTCCAGGCAGGAATTCCTCCTGCTGTCCCCCCTGGCCCTGCCCTGTCCCCCCTGAGCCTCCTTTGCTTTTTTTTTTACTATTCTTTTATTTATTTACTCTGTTGGTTGCCTTCTATTCTTTTCTGTTCTGCACCAAGTCAAAGCACAGTCACTTCCATGGGGAGCCAAGTACATTTCAATTAATCATCTGAGGAGTGGCAAGAAAGAAATGAGAGTTTCCTTTCTCTGTGGTGACCCCAACCCAGCCTTCCAAGCTCAGTTTCCATGCGATGAGTGCACTGCTCACCTCTTGGAGAGGAAAAAACTGATTGTTTCATCCAACACACTGAGGAAATCCAAACACTCTTCCCAGTCCTACCTGCTCTGGAACCACCGACGAGGGGTGTTTGTGGCAGGTGAAGCAGAACGTCCCCAGTCACGGCTTCCACACGTCTCTCCTTGCACATCAGAGCCCTGTGGAGAGGGCAGGACGTGGTGGCAGCAGCAGGGACACCCCCTGCCAGCCCCACCCCACACAGGAGCAGGGGACAGGAACACCTGGGGTGGCGTGTCCGTGCCAGGGCTGTCGCTCCCTGTGTCGGGTTTGCTCAGCTCCCCGCCAAGCACAGCTGGGAGCTGGCTGGCTCTGCCCACCCCGCTCCCAACAGAAGGGAAAAAAAGTAGTAAAAGGCAAAATTAGAAAAGGAATATATATATATTTATAGATATTTCATAGATATACAGCTAAATGGTATGTACATATAATACAAGGATTCCAAACAAAATCCCAAAAGGGAAAAAGGGGAAGGGGAAAAGGACGAAAAGGGTAAAACCAAAACAAATCCCAGGAATTAATTAAATAGAACAATAACACAGCAAAGATCTCACCAGCTTCCCTTAGGAGAGGTGAGAGCCTTCCCTCCTCTGCCGACACGGACAGCAGCTCAGCCAGGCCTGAGCTCAGAGATCAGCCAAACCTGAACCCCGAGAGCTGCCGGCTCCGTGTCCACCCGACACGGGAGAGAAGAGGAAAGAGAACAGACAGGAAACTCCCTCCTGTCTTTCTACACCTGATTCCGTAAGGGAATGACCTGAACACTTCCTTGGTTTTGTACCTTGGTTTCTAGGGAAGGGCTGCAGACCAACCCCACACTCACGTACAGGGGCTGACCGAGCAGCCGCACGCCCCGGTGGCCAATGTCCCTCCTGAAGGTGGCTCCCTGGAAGTGTATGGTGGCTGCACCCCTGGTGGCTTCTCCCAGGGCTTGCGGCAGGTCCTCCCTGACCGCGGTGACCGAGAGGACTCTGCCACCGCTCGTCACCACCGCGCCGTCCTGGAGCGTGGTGCCCGCGTGGAACACGTGCAGCCCCCGCTGCTCCACCTGCTGCAGCCCTGCCAGGGCAGGAGGGACACCCTGAGTGCTCCAAATCCCTCTGGCCACAGAGTCCCAGGGTCACCAGGGCTGGCAGAGACCCCCAGCACCATCCAGCGCCACCACCACAATCCCCCCCCCCAATCCACGTCCCCAGACCCCTGTGGGACACCCCCAGACACAGGGACTCCCCCACCTCCCTGGGACACTCATCCCAAGGCCTGACCACTCCTGCAGGGACAATTGTCCCTCCTCTCTGCTCTGCCCCTGCCCTGGGGCACTTCAAGGCCATCTCCTCTGCCCCTTTCCCTCGGGCCATGGCAGAAGAGCCCGACCCCCCTCCCTGCCCCCTCCTGGCAGGGACTTGTGGAGAGCCATGAGGTCCCCCCTGAGCCTCCTCTGCTCCACACAAACCCCCCCAGCCCCCCAGCTGCTCCCCCCAGGACAGCTCCAGGGCTTTTTGATTTGATTCCTGTTTCGAGGAGAAAGGAAGAGAAGGAACTTCTGCCATCCCCTGCGAGAAGCAAAACCAAACGCAGTTTTCTCCTCTCCACCAGCTCGGCAGGTTCTCTAAGCAATGAGGAGACCTGGGGAAGGTCTTTTTGTTGGCTGCAGTGCAAATCCAACCCCTTCCCATGGGATTTGAAGGAATAATCCAGAATAAAATGCTCTCCAAGCTTTAAAAATCATAGAATCACAAAACACCCTGAGCTGGAAGGGACCCACAAGGGCCACCCAGTCCAACCCTGCCCTGCACTGGAGACCCAACGAGCCCATCCCGTCCTGGAGAGCGTTGCCTAAAAATGTGGGAATCGCTGTGAAAAACGGGAAAAAGCCCAGGAAACCCCACAAAACCCCACAGTGGGGTGCAATAACAGAGCAATGAAAAGGGAAGAGGCACAGTGGCAGGACCTCCTCCCAGGGCACAGAGTGGCTGCAGAGCTCCCAAAAATCAGGGGCTTTGGCAGAAGGTCATCCCACACCCCAAATCTGCCCTCTTCACCCCAAAACCTGTCCCAGACCACCCAAATCCACACTTTTCACCTTAGAACTCCCCCCAATCTCTGTCCCAGGCTCCCCAAATCCACACATTTCACCTTAGAACTCCCCCCAATCCCTGTCCCAGACTCCCCAAATCCACACTTTTCACCTCAGAACCCCCTCCCAACCTGCCCTTTCCCCCCAGGCCCAAAACTCTGCCCTTTCACCCTCAAACCTCCCCTCCACACCCCCAAATCCACCTGTTTCTCCCCCAAATCTG
Source organism: Formicarius rufipectus (assembly GCA_013399695.1). NCBI lineage: Eukaryota > Metazoa > Chordata > Aves > Passeriformes > Formicariidae > Formicarius > Formicarius rufipectus. The sequence continues at coordinate 166,906 of VXAU01004112.1, read as the reverse complement.
CTCCTCCTTGTGGAGGGGCCACCCATGTCCTGGGAGGGCACAATTCCCGGCCCCAAGTGACCCACATGGCCCCCAATGTCCCCCTGGTGTCCCTGAATTCCCCACATGGCCCTGAGTGCCTCACATGTCCCCAAGTCCCCCTGGTGTCCCCAAATCCCCCACGTGTTCCCGAGTGCCCCCCAATGTGTCTGAGTCCCCTCAGTGTCCCCAAATGCCCCATGTGTCCCCAAATGCCCCACGTGTCCTCGAGCCTCCCCAAGTCCCCCACGTGTCCTCGAGTGTTCCCGAGTGCCTCACATGTCCCCAAATCCCCCACATGTCCCCAAGTGCCCTGGTGTCCCCAAATCCCCCACGTGTCCCTGAGTGTCCCCCACACACCCTTAAGTCCCCCCGGTGTCCCCAAGTCCCCCTGGTGTCCACAAATGCCCCCCACATGTCCCCAAATGCCCCCCACAT
>VXAU01004112.1:118539-140724 GCA_013399695.1 Formicarius rufipectus | reverse complement strand
TTTTTTTTTTTTTTTTTTTTTTTTTTTTTTTTTTTTTTTTTTGCGTATTTGATTTTTTTTGTCTTTCTTTTCAATGGAAAATTATCGATGCCCCACGATGTCGCTCCTCGGAGCATGGGGGGCAGCGGGGGCTGCCTCGGCACTGGCAGAGGGTGGCATGGGCTGGAGACACCTCTGTGTGCCCAGAGTCACTCTGTGTGCCCAGTGTCATCCNATGGAAAATTATCGATGCCCCACGATGTCGCTCCTCGGAGCATGGGGGGCAGCGGGGGCTGCCTCGGCACTGGCAGAGGGTGGCATGGGCTGGAGACACCTCTGTGTGCCCAGAGTCACCTCTGTGTGCCCAGAGTCACCCCTGTGTGCCCAGTGTCATCTGTCTGTTCCCAGTGTCTCTCTGTGTGCCCAGAGTCACTCTGTGTGCCCAGTGTCATCCTGTGTGCCCAGAGACACCTCTGTGTGCCCAGAGTCATCTGTCTGTTCCTAGTGTCACCCTGTGTGCCCAAAATAACCTCTGTGTGCCCAGGGCCAGCCCTGTGTGCCCAGAGTCATCTGTGTGTGCCCAGAGCCACCCCTGTGTGCACAGAGTCACCTCTGTGTGCCCAGAGACATCTCCATGTGCCCAGTGTCTCTCTGTGTGTGCCCAGGGCCACCTGTGTGTGCCCAAAATCACCTCCGTGTGCCCAGTGTCACCCTGTGTGCCCAGAGTCATCTGTGTGTGCCCAGAGCCACCCCTGTGTGCCCAGAGTCATCTGTGTGTGCCCAGAGCCACCCCTGTGTGCCCAGAGTCATCTGTCTGTTCCCAGTGTCGCCCTGTGTGCCCAAAATAACCCCTGTGTGCCCAGAGCCACCTGTGTGTGCCCAGAGTCAACTGCGGGTACCCAGTGTCTGTGTGCCCAGAGCCACCTGAGTGTGCCCAGAGCCACCCCTGTGTGCCCAGAGTCATCTGTCTGTACCCAGTGTCTCTCTGTGTGCCCAGGGCCACCTGTGTGTGCCCAAAATCATCCCTGTATGCCCAGAGGCAGCCCTGTGTGCCCAGTGTCACTCCGTGTGGCAAGAGCTCTCTGTGTACCCAGTGTCACTCTGTGTGCCCAAAGCCACCTGTGTGTGCCCAGAGACACCTCTGTGTGCCCAAAATCACCTCTGTGTGCCCAGAGCCAGCCCTGTGTGCCCAGAGCCCCCCTGTGCCACCCCAGCATCCTCCCCCGTGCTCCGCTGTGTTGCTAAGCGACGTTTGCCGGCAGCATCCCTGCGGCGGGGCAGCCGCGCCGCTCCCGGGGAGCTCTCCCCGCTGGAAAATGGGAATTTCCTGCCCCCCCCGGGGGGTGAGGGGAGTGTGAGGGGCGCCGCCTCCGCCGTGGGAATGTGCGGGGTCCGCGGGGTGGGGGGGGAGCTCGGCCGGTCCCAGCGCCGGCTGCGGGAAGGGTGGTCGTGATCCAAACCCCCGGCGGGGGGAAGGTTGGCTTGGGCAGCAGCAAACAGCGAGGCGCTGATGGGCAGCGGTCCTAACGCAACCCCGCGGCAGTGAGCTCTGGCACGGGATCCCTGGGGCTGGCAAAGCCCCCCCAGCCCACGGAGCCCACCCCGTGCCCGATGCCCACCTTGTCCCCCAGCCCAGAGCTCTGAGTGCCACGGCCACTCCTGCCTTGGGCNTCCTGGTCCCACCTGGCAGACCCAGGTTCAGGTTTTTGGTGGGCAGGACACTTTGTGGGCACCAGGATGAGCAGCAGAAAGATGCCCCTTTGCCCAGAGCCACCCCTGTGTGCCCAGTGTCACCTGCAGGTTGGAGGACTCCTGTTCACCTGCAGCTTCCAAGAGCTGCTCATTGCCCCCGATTGTCACAGACATTCGCTCACAGAATCCCAGGATTCCAGAATTCCTGAGGCTGGCAAAGCCCCCCCAGCCCACGGAGCCCACCCCGTGCCCGATGCCCACCTTGTCCCCCAGCCCAGAGCTCTGAGTGCCACGGCCACTCCTGCCTTGGGCACCTCCAGGGCTGGGCACTCCAAGCCACCTTTCCATGAAGAAATCCCTCCTGAGGCGGGCACCAAGAAAGGGACACTCACTCGACCTTCCGGGACGCTTTTGAGGCCCCTCAACAGGAAGATGGGGGGTCACTGGATGAGAACTCTCATCAGAGAGCAGGGGGGGGTGTTTAAACTGGGGAGAGTGGGATTCTGGTGGATTCTGCCTGCCAAGCCCCCTCCTCGGAATGTCCAACGAGCAGCTGGTGCCCACACAGACAAAAGGAAACCAGTCCTGTCCTGGGAGAAGTTGGGAAGAGAGGAAACAACAGAGAGCCCGGTCCCCAGAGCCACAGGGAAGGTGGCACCTGCATCTCGCTCCACGTGTCTCCTCCCAGGGCCTCAGCAAAGGTCAGGGCTTGGGCAAAGCCGAACTCTCCCCTCCCGAATTGGCCATTTTGGGGGCATCTCGGGGCTGCTGTGCCCGCAGGTGGCAAGAGGGGCGATGCAGGAGGGGCTGGCACGGGCAGCAGCTCCTGGTTTTGCCGTGTCCGGAGCCGAGAGGGAAGCAGAGGGGACACCCCCCGTGCCAACCCCCCAAAAGGGACGGGCACAGGGGTGGTTCTGCCCCCGCTGGCACTGCCAACCTGGGCACAGCATCGCGGGGCTGGTCCCTCCGCGGCGAGAGGGGACGCGGCCGGAGCCCACCCTGCCGGTGGTGGGAGCAGGTTGGGAGCAGGTAGGGCAGGTTTCCTCCGGCAGAGTCCTCTCTCCAGAGCTCCTGGAGCAGCTCAGCCACCGCAGCTCCACGCGGGGAAGGTTCTCGTGGCGTTTGGCCAAGAGCAGAACAAAGACAGCGGCCGAGCCGCCGCTTTTCACCCAACTGCGTCAGACGGAGGCAAATTCTGCGCTCGGGGCTCAGCCCCTCCTCGCCCACAGGGCCACGTCAATCCCAGCAGAAGGAGTTGGGGATTTGCACCGAGTGTAGCGTGTGCTCCAAACCCTTTGGAGTGAAACTCCACGGCAAATACCGCCCTTCTCGTACCCGCCCTTCAGGCACGAGTGTCGTCTGCCAGTCCTGCTTTTACAGCCATTTTTGTCAGGTGAGATCAAAAGAAGAAAGGAATATAGTCTGTCTTTTCTTTTTTATCACGAAGGGCTCAAATTGGAATGGTTGCCCAGATTTATTGTTAATTTTTTAGTCAGATATTTCTTCCATGAAAGGCTTCAACAAGTATTGGTGGTAGAATGCGAGTGATGTGGCAAAGGTGCAGAATTTCCTCAAACCTTGCTGTCCCTTCTCTCAGCACCAGCTCTTGGCAATGACGGAGCTGGGAGGGTGGGCAGGGCCTGGCACAGGGTGGGCAGAGCAGCTGTGGCTGCCCCTGGATCCCTGGGAGTGTCCCAGGCCAGGCTGGATGGGGCTTGGAGCAGCCTGGGCTGGTGGGAGGTGTCCCTGCCCATGGCAGGGGTGGGATGGGATGAGCTTTGAGGTTCTTCCAACCCAACCCATTCCACGGCTCTGTGATCAGTACCCCGACCCACCTCAGCCTTTCCTCGGGGCTGAGTCTCATCCCAACAGAATGAAAGGACAACTCACACCTTGCCTTACCCAAACGGTGCCAGAGACAGCACAGAAGGGAAATTAAAGTCATGCTGAAAAAAACCCCACCCCGAGGACTTTCCAGCCTGAGTTTCATGGTAAACACCACTCCATCCTCAGCGTCATTAGGCTCTGATTATTCTGACTGCTATTAAGCAGTAGCCCCACCTACTTTTGTCCCTGTTTTGTGGGCACGCCCCAGCATTTCCCCAGCTGGGGGTTGTGCTCAGGGCTGGAAATACCCTCTCATTATCTCATTACCACCTGGTTCCAGGAGAGCATCCATCAATCTGGTGGTGTGGGCATCTCCTGTGAGGAACCAAGGAGGGGGCCGCTGCAAACTCTCCCGCAGCTGAAGGCAAACTGATGGTGTTTTTAGAGCAGAGCCAACATTTCTGCTTCCTTCCCCTGCTCGTCACAGCTTCGTTTTTCCCGTGCAAGATACAAGGTTTGTTTGCTTCGTGCTGCCAGTGATGTCACCGTCTTCTCTCGCTCCAAATGACTCAGGGTCACTGTAATCTGAAAAAAACAACTCCAGCAGAACCAGCTTGTCACAGATAAACGCACAGAGCCCGAGCCCCCTGCTCTGCTCCCCCCGAACCCCTGCACGGCTCCCTCTTCTCTGGGGGGTGGAGAAGGGGCAGCAAAGTTGTGTTTTAAATATTGCTACGAGCAGTCTCACATTTAAAATGGCTTTTTAAAAGATATTTATTTAATTTAGTTAATATATTTAGAATAATTTAACATATTTAGAATAATTTAACATATTCAGGATCACCAAATGGTTTGGGTTGGAAGGGACCTTAAAGCTCATCCAGTTCCAAGCCCCTGCCACGGGCAGGGCATTCACTAGATCGGGTTATTGAGGGCCCTATTTACTGTCATTTGTGTTTACTTTTAATTCAGTTGAAGCATTTATTTATGTCTACATTTGCAGTCAACTGAGAAATGAACACAAATTTATGGGTTCTGTTTGTGGTGTGTTTGTTTGAAGGAAACTCCTGAGCAGAGAAGAAAATCAGGATTTTTTTCGGTAAATGTGGACATCTCAAAATGGTCTTTTTTTTTTTTTTCTTCCCTTAAATGAGGGGAAAATTAAAACAAAAATAGTCCAAGTCCTTCCTCTGCTCAGTGCCTTTCACGAGCAGAGCCCCACCAGGCTGGTTTGGAAGATGCACACGCGTGACAGAAATATCTCAGCACGCATTTTCCTGCCCTGGATCCAACACCCTCCTGGATATTTTCCCGACCCTGCTGGCTGCTGTGGAGCCAGCCTGGCCCGTGCCCAGCGCCGTGCCCGTGCCCTGGGGCAAACCCTGCTGTGGCCGTGGGCAGGGGCAGCCCACGCGTGGGAGGGCAGCCCTGGCACCGGTGCCCACCCCTCTGCTGTCTGCGTGGGGGGAGTAACCACAGCCAGCCCTGCTGTGCCCCCTCTGCTGTGCCCCTCTGCTGTGCCCCCTCTGACGTCCCCCTCTCCTGTGCCCCCTCTCCTGTGCCCCACTGCTGTGCCCCCNCACAGCCAGCCCTGCTGTGCCCCCTCTGCTGTGCCCCCTCTGCTGTGCCCCTTCTGCTGTGTCCTCATTGCTGTGCCCCCCCTGCTGAGCCCCCTCTGCTCTGCCCCACTGCTGTGCCCCTTTGCAGTGCCCCCTTTGCTCTGACCCCACTGCTGTGCCACCTCTGCTGTGCCCCACTGCCATCCCCCTCTCATGTGCCCCCTCTGCTGTGTCCTCATTGCTGTGCCCCCTTTGCTGTGCCCCCTTTGCTGTGCCCCTCTGCTGTGCCCCCTCTGACGTCCCCCTCTCCTGTGCCCCCTCTCCTGTGCCCCACTGCTGTGCCCCCCTGCTCTGCCCCACTGCTGTGCCCCATGAGTGTCCGTGCCCACGTGTAAGGCGAGCCTGGCATGTCCCTGTGACTCCCACGTGCCCCCCGTCCTCCCCCTGCTCTCCAGACCAGGCTTCTCCTCGAGTTCTGCTGCGGGGGGAGCTGGAGTCCCACCCGGACCTTGTGGGGCCGGGGGTGATGCCCCAGGAGGGTCCCGGGTGGTTGGCACCCGTCGGAGAAGGGCTTGAGGAACCAGCCCGTGGTTTGATGTGGAGGGGGGTCACTGTCTCGAAACCCGAGTCACCGGTGTTGGGAGGACACGAGGGGCACAGGCAGGAGGACAGAAGGAGGGCAGAAGTTTCCAACGGACTAAAATTTGTGTGCTGACTTCTTGAGTCCCCTTGAGGACCTTTGGGGTCCTGCTCACACCGTGACAGTCACTGAACCTGCTGCCTGCAGCTTGGAGGGCTCCTGTTCACCTCCAGCTTCCAAGAGCTGCTCGTTGCACCTGATTGTCACAGAATCCCAGGATTCCAAAATTCCTGAGGCTGGCAAAGCCCCCCCAGCCCACGGAGACCACGCCGTGCCCGATGCCCACCTTGTCCCCCAGCCCAGAGCTCTGAGTGCCACGGCCACTCCTGCCTTGGGCACCTCCAGGGCTGGGCACTCCAAACCTCCCTGGGCAGCCCCTGCCAGGGCCTGCCCACCCTTTCCAGGCAGGAATTCCCTCTGAGTTCCTTCCTCCCAGGTGTTTTCATCTTCTCCCCCAGCTTCTCTTTGTACTTGATGAGCAGTGGCCTCTTCAGAGGATTCTCATTTAATTTATCTCCAAAACATCTCCCAAACCACGGCCCTGGTATGAACAAACCCCATAATAATGAACATTCAGGAGCTGCATTTTGTGATTCTCTGAAGAGCAGCTCACGGGAAGTGGGGTTGGGAAGGTCTCTGCTCCTCAGCCCCTGTCAGTGCCGAGCTGCCTCTCCACAGGATATTGTCCAATGGGTTTTCCAGCTGATGTTGGACTGGCCGGATTAAACATTCCCATGTGGGTTCCCGTTGGGGAGGGTGGATATTGCAGTAAATGCTGCGGATCCCCCTGAGCCCTGCAAGCCTTTGTGCCCCGGGACAAGGTGCCAGCGGAGGAAAAGCAAGGAAAAAAATCACTGGCCAGAGGTCTGGAATGCAAAGGAAAAAGATAAAGACCCCATCTGTGGGAGGAAGTTTTCCAGGATTTAAATTTAAACGGGGTTAACTTAGAAACAGAACGTTCTAGAATGGACAGATCTGGTTTCCAGGGTTAAAAAAAAGGCCTGTATTTCTCAATCAGCTCAAATGTCCCTGGCCATATGTATTGGCATTGAGACTCCTCTTTCCACACAAAACCAAGCCTGGGTTTAAGAACACGAATAATTATTTACTGAAAGTTATGTCTAGAAATAAACCTCCTCAGGATCCAAATCTCGTTAAATATTTTGTGGTGCCGGTGTTGGATGGGCTGGAGAGAGGAAAGACATTTGGGGTTTGTAGTTATAATTAACTGGTAGGAGGGAGAAAACGGTCCCTTGGTTCCCTCCTGAACGTCTCGTGGGCAATTCCGCAGCTGCAGGACTGTGGGGAGCATTGGCAGAGCAATGCTGATTAACCACTGCAATGGCTCGGGGGCTAATGAGGTGTGCAGGTGGTGGTGCCAATGCTGGAGAGATGGGCGTTAATGCAGAGAGAGAGCAGCAAAAAAGGCAAGTTAAAATAATGGCCAAAAAGAGGAAATACAGGTCGGATTGGTTAAGGTTTAAAGAGGCTGTAAAGGGAATCTGTGTGTCTCCAGCAGAATTCCAGCAGTTAAAAGTCTGCCGCTGGAAGGTGTTCCAGGGAGGTGAGTCCTCTGGGATGGGAAGCAGATCCCCATGGAGGGATTTGCTGCTCCATAGAAAGTTTTTAAGGGATACAAACTGGAAAACCTTGAAAATACAGGTTATTTTGAGTGTAAAATGCTGCAGTGACCCAAGGAGGAAGGGTTTGTGGTGGCTCTTCATAGAATTTGGACTTTGGCACAGTTTGATGTGGTTTTCTGTAGATTTTGAAGAGAATTACATATATATATGTATATGTGTGTCCCTGATACATGGATATACATATATACACACGTATGCACGTATTTATGCACACATAGATATACACACCTCTACTTAGAGACCCTTATTTACCCAGACAGTATTTTATATATTTTATAAAATAACTATAAATTTCTCTTTCTTTCTTTTCCTTCCTTCCTTCCTTCCTTCCTTCCTTCCTTCCTTCCTCCCTTCCTCCCTTCCTCCCTCCCTTCCCCTCTTTCCTGCTCCCTCTGGAGCAGGAAGGGCACCACTGTCCTGGTTTTAGTGGCCAGGATCAGTTGGTCACTGGGTGGGGGTGGATTCTAAACCCTCTGTGGCATTGTTCCCACGAACTGCTCACAGTGGCCCACGGGCAGCAGCTGCCCAGGGCACACCCCACCCCGCAGGGGACAACTGGTGTTGAGGAACTTCTGTGACATAAGGAAGTTCTCCTGCCTCCACACCCACCTCAGGGGTCATGGCTGCTCAGGGGCCAGCAGGGATGCCAAAAATATGCCATTGTTCACCTCACAGAGTAAATCCCCCCTTGGGAAACTCCCCACCCTGGGGGAGGGACTGGGCGTTCCCATCTGAGCCCAGGGGGATATAAGCTTGGGGGTTTGGGACTGGGAGCTCTTCAGATCCAGAGGAGGAGCAGAGCCTCAACCAGACTGGGACTGCCACCAGACTGCCACCAGCATTGTCACCAGCAGGTTTCTTGTTTTCTTTTTACTCTGCACTCAGGAGGCCCCCGTGGTGCTCAGCACAGGGGTTGGTGAGCTCCATCCTGCTCGTGCCCCCCTGGGCTGGGCTGTACATCTGGTGTTTTTGTGGCACAAACGAATTTACCTTCTGTCTCAGTGTATTTTATGATCTTTAATTAAATAGTTATTCTGCCTTGCAATCCCATTCTGAGTTGGATTCATTTCTCCTGCCAGTTTAACTCTAAACCAGTACAACCACTTTCACTCTCTGCTTCTCTGCTGGTGGTTTTACCATCTTACCAATCCCTTGACCAGAGCCTGTTGTCCATTATGTGCCACAAGGCGTAGGATTCCTGGAGCTGGTGTACTGAGATGAGGAAAATGCCATCAGGAGGAAAGCTGACCCAACACGTTTTGGTGGGTTTTTTGGTTTAAATCACAAAATCTTGCTGGGCACTGATCAATCCTTTTTTTTTTAAACAAGATTGCTCCAGATAAAACAAGAAAACAAACCAAACCACGCAGGGTTTGCTTGTTTTGGACACTGTTGTTGCAGAGGTGTAGCTTGGGTGCCTCCTGCCAGCTTGACCAGAGGAGGCACAGACTGAGCTCACAATTTCTTCTGCCAGCTGCCCATGCAATTATTTGAAGCTCCTCAGTTCATCTGACCTTTAAAACTCATTTTAACACACAATCACTTTGGATCAAGTGGAGCATTAAGGTCAGTTCTGCCTCTCAGAGCAAAGCCAAGCCAGCCTGTTGTGCAAGCAGAGCTGGACATTTAAAGGATAGAATTGTTTTAAAGTTGCAAGGGAAGGGGACTTAAAAAAACTGAAGACTAAGGGTGATGTGAATTTAAACTATGGTTTAGAGCCAAACAAGCTGTGCCTAAATAGCCCTAAACAGAAAATGCTGCCATTTGGCCAGACCATCCTACCTCTCTTAAACTCAGCTCTGATTGTTTTGGACTCAACTCCTGAGTCAAATTAAACAGGTATGAAAACATGAGCAGAATCTGATGGAAACTTCTATATTCCCAGAAACTGGGACCTTTACATTGCTGCTCAGGAGAGCACATTTCAGCCCTACGGACCACCTGAAGTGCTTCTCAGACATAACCTAAGACTGCAGTGAGATCTCCATGGCCAGGGGGCAAATGCTTCCCTTGTTCCACTCCCCCTTCCCCTCTCAGATTGAACTCCCGTTGGCTTCACTGCCAGTTTGTCTTCATGGAGTAAGAAGTGCAGAAACCTCCAGGTCTGACTCACACAGAGCCCTGAGATCCACCCAGACAGTGGCTCACTAGTTAAATCCAGAAAAGGCCTGGTTTGGGTGATTTTGTCTCCCAAGAGGAAGACTTGGCCCTTTGGAGGCTCTTGCTGTGAGAAGTGTCACTCCTGTCAACATTGTGAATCAACCTGGGGCCTCGGGGTGCTCTTGAGTTTGGAGCTGTGGAGGCTCCAAGTGTAGCAGAGGGACATGGAATGTGCCTTGGTCTTGGCTTTCAGGGGTCTGGTGACAGCAGAGCTGGGCCCTGGCCCTGCTGGTTTTGACCAGAAGGGAAGCCAACAATTTGAGGTGCGTTTCTTGCAGGGTCTTCAGTGAAATTCAAAGGTTGGACCAGTTTGAAATCTCACCAGTCATTCAAAGCACCAACCATTCATCTCACCAGTCATTCAAAGCACCAATCACTCATCTCACCAATCAATCACTGACCAAGAGGAGAACAAATTGTCAGGGCAGTGAAATACTGTCCACTTGTTCCCACTCCACATCCCACAGTACCAGTGACACCTTGGCTTAGATCCTCCTGAGGATGAGGGGCTGGACCTGCCCCAGCCCAGAACCCCCCAATGACCTGGGCTGGTCCCACAGGTGGGGGGATCCTGCCCCTCTGCCCCCCTGCCCAGGTGAGACCCCACCTGCAGAGCTGCCCCAGCCCTGGGGAACAGCCCAGCAAGGACATGGAGCTGCTGGAGAGAGGCCAGAGGAGGCACCAGGATGGGCAGAGGATGGAGCAGCTCTGCTGGGAGGAAAGGCTGGCACAGCTGGGATTGTCCAGCCTGGAGAGGAGAAGCTTTGGGGGGACCTCAGTGTGGCCTTGCAGGACCTGAAGGAGTGACAGGAAAGATGGAGAGAGACTGTTTGCAAGGGCTGGAGGGACAGGACGAGGGGAATGGCTGCAGACTGTGAGGTTCCCAAGCCCTGGCACAGGTTGCCCAGAGAAGCTGTTGGAGTCTCTCCATCCCTGGAGATATTCCAAAGCTCTGGACACAGCCCTGGACAACCAGCTCTGGGTGGCCCTGTTTGAGCAGGGGGGTTGGAGCAGGACCAGGTGCTCTCCAGAGGGGCCTTCCCATCTCAGCCCTTTTGGACAAGCAGGACTTATTTACCAGCCCGTGTGTTGGCAATGACTGTTCCAGTCCTTGCTGGGAAGGGGTGAATTCCAGAGCCCCGGGGGGGTGAATTCCAGATCCCCAAGGGGGTTCCTTACAACCCCCTGGTCCTTCAGGGATTGCCCCTCGGGTTGTCTCCCAGGTATGAACATTAACACAAAAACATCAACACAGAAACATTAATACCGAAACATTAACACAAAACCATTAACACCAAAACATTAACACAATAAAGGTGAACACAAAAAATATTAACACAAAACCATTAACACCAAAACATTAACACAATAAAGGTGAACACAAAAGCATTAAGACAAAAACATTAACACAAAAATATTAACACAAAAACATTAACACAATCAACATTAACACAAAGCCATTAACACAATAAGCATTAACACAATAAACATTTAAACAATAAACATTATAAACATTAACACAATAAACATTAGCACAGTAACCATTACAAGCAGCACCTGCAGAGCTCCAGGACGGTGGCAGGGCAGGGAGATGATCCCTCCCGGTGCTCCAGGAAGGGTTGCTCAGGGAGCTCATCAGCAGTGAGTCACGAGGTGAGCTGGAGGAGCTGCTCACCGTTTGGTGCCACCCGAGTGGCAGCCGAGGGTCTCTGGGTGCCTGGAGATCTCCTATTCCATGGCAGGGAGCAAAGCAGTGCCAGCACGTGCCACCACAGCTGGGCAGGGGCTGTGGAAGGGGCAGGGACATGGAAGTGGCACAGCCCAAGGGACACAAAGGACTGTGCTGGGAAGAGAAAGGCAGGGTTAGGACCCCGGTGCCACCCTGGGTGAGCCAGGAGCTGTGTGGGCGAGGAGGGACTCTGGTCCTCAGCACCTGTGTCTCCTGAGATGCTGAGTGTGGTGTGGTCACCGTCAGCCTCCTCGTGCCTTGGTCTCGCTGCAGCTCCAGGAGGCAGAGGGGATGGGTTTGCAGACGTTCAATTCCCAACTGTGCCATGAAAATCAGAATCTCAGGTGAGTGAAGGTCAAGTCAACTTCTCACCTGGAGAAGAGAAGCTTTGGGGGGACCTCACTGTGCTGTTGCAGGACCTGAAGGAGCTGCAAGAAGGATGGAGAGAGACTATTTGCAAGGGCTGGAGGGACAGGACAAGGGGAACGGCTTCCCACTGCAGAGGGCGGGGATAGGTGGGACACTGAGAAGGAATTCCTGGCTGTAATTAGATGTTGGAGCCTTTTGAGAATATCTTCAAAAAGCTGCTTTGAAGATGGCTCCGACTTCTCCAAAATCGGGGTGTTTTCAGACCCACCGTTCTGGTTCTGACCTCCCTTGGACAGCAATTCTGTCCTGCTCTTCCAGTAGGGAATGTTTCCCTCTCGGGTTGGGTGTCGGGGCTGGATGGACACGCTGCCCCAGCCGTGTGGCAGCGGCAGAGGCTGTGCCAGCAGCTCCTCCCACCAACAGCCCACAGAAATAAACAGCCCACGCAGGGCACGGACCCGACTGGGCACGGGGGGGTGATGTGAGGCCAGCCCACAGTGCCCACAGTGCCCAAAGTTCCACAGTCCCCACAGTGCCCACGGTGCCCACAGTGCCCGAAGTGCCCACAGTGCCCATGGTGCCCAAAGTGCCCAAATTGCCCAAGGTGCCCAAAGTGCACACAGTGCCCAAATTGCCCAAGGTGCCCAAATTTCCCAAAGTGCTCTCAGTGCCCAAAGTGCCCAAATTTCCCAAAGTGCCCAAAGTGCACACAGTGCCCAAATTGCCCAAGGTGCCCAAAGTGTCTTCAGTGCCCAGTGCCCAAATTGCCCAAATTGCCCAAAGTGGCCAAATTGCCCAAAGTGCTCTCAGTGCCCACAGTGCCCAAATTTCCCAAAGTGCCCAAATTGCCCAAAGTGCCACAGTGCCCATGGTGCCCACAGTGCCCCCAGTGCCCCCAGTGCCCCCAGTGCCCCAGTGCCCGTGGCTAAGGACGCCTGCTGAGCTGCTCCCACTGCCCCCGGGATATTTGGAGGGGCACTGTCTGAGCTGCCGTGACTGAAGAGGGATCGGCTCGCGTTGAACAGAATCGCCCTCGTTGGAGCACAAACCTCTGGGGCCCTGGGAATGTTTTGGGGAGGGAGTGGAAATTTTCTTCCTCTTTTCCTTAGAGAAATTGAAGCGAAGCTGCTCTTTGCTCTTTCCAGCCAGATGACTCCAGTGGCTGCCCTCAGGAAGTTTGATTAAGCAGAAAGAGATGTTGGGCTCCAGGCTTTTTCTAATTTTAAGGACTTTGCCAGAAGGTCAAGGAGACAATTCCGCCCCTCTGCCCCCCTGCCCAGGTGAGACCCCACCTGCAGAGCTGCCCCAGCCCTGGGGAACAGCCCAGCAAGGACATGGAGCTGCTGGAGAGAGGCCAGAGGAGGCACCAGGATGGGCAGAGNAGCTGTGGCTGCCCCTGGATCCCTGGGAGTGTCCCAGGCCAGGTTGGACGGGGCTTGGAGCAGCCTGGGCTGGTGGGAGGGGTCCGTGCCCATGGCAGGGGTGGCACTAGATGATCTATAAGGTTCTTTCCAACCCAAAGCATTCCATGATTCTGAGATTCCCCCATAAAACTGAGGGAGGAGAAAATCCCTTTTGTCCCCAGTGAAGACACGATTTGTTTGCTCCCAGCCTGTGCATCTCCCTCCCTTTCAGATCCACAGCTCGTTCAGTTTGAGAACTTGTATTGCTCGAATTTATAAGTGCAGAATACCCAAGAACCAGCTCAGGATGAGAACTTCAGGTGCTTAATTCAGGGCAGATTTACAGGTCTGAGGGCAGGAAACCCAAGTGGAGGAGCTGAGAGGGGGGGAGGCCGTGGTGGGTGATGCTGCCCCCGTCCCTGGTGAAGGACATCTGTGGCTCTCCCCGAGGACAAGCTGCTCTTGCCTGGTCATCTCTCCAGGAGGGGATGAAAGGCTGAGGGGGTGAAAGAACAACAACCACGTACCAACCAAGGAAAGCAATATCAAAGACATGAAATGCTACGGTTTGTGAGTGCACAGGAGAACCTGAGGGAACTGCAGAAAGAAGGATTCCGGGGCGATGGGAGTTTGCAACAGAGTAAATACAAATCAATGTTAAGCTACAGGGAAATTCCCAAGGAATTACATTTTGCATCCGCATGAAAACTGGGGTCATTCATCATGTTTAATGATGTTACAATGAATCCTGGCATGTGCTGAAACACTTCCCTGTTCTGAAAGTAGCAGAAAAATGTTTACTATGAACAGCTAAATGTGGCCATTAATCATTATGTCTGTAACGCCAGGTCAGGACTGTTTTCATGCTGCGAATATTCTGCTCGTTATTATAATATTTAGAGTTAATAGACTGACTGAGACACGTCTAAAATTCCTACAGAAATCAGGCAGTCGAAGTCAGAGCTGCGGGGAAAGTCTCCAAGTGCTTGTGGAGTCTCTGCTGCTCCTCACTTTCCGTAAGACACGGATGCAAATGGCCCAGGGGGGCGTTGGCACTGATGTCACAATGCCCTGGGGAGTGAAGGTTTGGGATTAACATCTGAGTCATCCCCACCCTGCCCGTGAAGGACACGGGGACAGTGGCACACCCTGCTCTGGGACACGCTGGGAGAGCTGGGGGGTCACCTGGAGAAGGGAAGGATCCAGGGAGACCTGAGAGCCCCTTCCAGAGTCTAAAGGGGCTCCAGGAGAGCTGGAGAGGGACTGGTGAGAAGGGGTGGAGGGACAGGACACAGGGAATGGCTTCCCAGTGCCAGAGGGCAGGGATGGGTGGGATATTGGGAAGGAATTGCTGGCTGGGAGGGTGGGCAGGGCCTGGCACAGGGTGGGCAGAGCAGCTGTGGCTGCCCCTGGATCCCTGGCAGTGTCCCAGGCCAGGTTGGATGGGGCTTGGAGCGACCTGGGCAGGTGGGAGGTGTCCCTGCCCATGGCAGGGGTGGCACTGGGTGGGCTTTGAGGTCCCTTCCACCCCAAGCCATTCTATGATTCCGTGATTCCATGATCCCTGAGTGCCAATGTCCCTGCTCAGAGCTGGGGGACCCAGACTGGTGAGCCCTGGTTTCCAACCTGGGGCAGGTTTTGTGCTCTCCTTCCCTCCCACAGATGTGTTTGAGAGGCTCTTCTGAAGCTGGAGTGGTTTGCTTTGGGGAAACGACCCTGGCAGGCACATACCCATTTCTGGCTGTTTATATTTTGGAGCTTCTGGGGCTGTGTCCAAAATCCACTGAAACCAGTGGGAGTCTTTCCATTTATTCCAGTGAACTCTGCTTGGGCTGAGGACCAACCAAAACCGAGACCTTCCCAAGCTGTGCCACCTCCCCACTCCCTTCCTGCCCCTTCCCTCCTCCTGTGCCCACCGTGCTGTGGCACCCAGAAGGGCTCAGCACAGCTTTGTGCTCTCAGGGACCTTCAAAGCTTCCAGGAATCAGGAGTTTTGCTACTGCCAGTCCAGGCTTTGTAGCCCTGCTGTGCCAGAGCTGATGGCACAGCTCAGGGGGTGCTGTGCCAGTGTCATCTCTGCCTGCCCAGAGTGCTGGTCCAGGGAGCAGAAAATGAGCAATTCCATTCCATTTGCACGTGTTTGTGTCTGTCTGAGCTGTTGGAAGCTCAGGAGCTCTTGTCTGCATTTCCTTCATCAGTTTATGTTCCGTTTGCCCCAGGGAGATGCAGCCCCCTCCCTTCTGCTGCCCCACATGGTGTGGACAAGGCGGGGTGGCAGAACAGGGAACTGAACAGCAGGAGAGGGCAGGGAGGGCAGATCCCACCATTTCCTACAAACCCATGATTGTTAAATAGCTTTCTTAAGGCCAAATTGGTGACTTTTTGCAATGCAAATGGCCAAAGCAAGAATTACCAAGCAAACAGAGGTAGGGAAAGGGCAGTGAGATGGAACTGCATTGCAATGTTTCCTTGATGTTTCAAGTTCAAGGCTCTGAACTTAATCCAAGCTGTGGAATCACTGAATGGTTTGTGTTGGAAGGGACCTTAAACATCATCCAGTTGCAACCCCCTTCCACGAGACCAGGTTTGTCCAAGGCCCATCCAGCCTGGTCTTGAAAACCTTCCAGGATGAGGACTCCACAACCTCTCTGGGCCACTTGAAGGTGATGCTGGACCCACTGAGTGGCTTGGACATGGGGACTGGTGAGACTGACAGTGCCTCTCTCATCTCACCCTGGTGAATCCTCCACTTTCTCAGCCCTGGAAATCATTTTGCAGTGCTGTGTGTCCTGTTCAGAGCTGCTGCTCAGGGATGGGGATGTTTTATGCCCTGGAAACAGGACTTTTATCTGCCCCAAGGGGCTGCCTTGGAGCCAGCTCAGCAGAAGTGGGACTGGGTGGGTTTTGAGACACCAAAGTGGCTTGGAGCCACCTTTGTTCCTCCCCTTTAGCCCCTGAGTTGTGCCCAGGAGTGGAAGATCCCAGGGAACTGGCACGGACTCCGTGAGAGCCACGAGCCCAGGGGGAGCCCAACCAATGCCAGGGACAGTTGTGATCAGCTCTGCGTGGTTCTTACCCAAAGCTCTCACAGGAGCTGCAAGGACTGGTGGCCTGGCTGGTCTGAGGCTGAGAGGGGGGTTGTTTAACAGGGAGGTGTTCAAGGAGCACATGAGGGCCCTGGAAGTCGGGCTGAGTTCAGCAGATGTGGAGGAGCTCTGATTGTGTGTGCGCATAAATCCTGCAGTCCTGAGCTTTGTCTTGGGCTGAGCCCTGAGCTGCTGGGGGCTGCAAAGTCCTCAGCAACTGCAGGCAATCCTGATCTCACACAGTCAGTCTTTAGCCCAAGATTAGCTTAGTTCTGAGTAAGTTCTGAGTAATTCCTGAGTGTTTCTGGGGGGTTGTACACACACATGCAAATGGTTTCACTACACCAGGACTTCCCCCCCCGGAACAGCAGTGGCTTTCTGGAACGGGGAACCTGAGTGGTGGGAGTGCTCCTGGGCCACCCTCACAGCCTGTTTGCTCACGTGAAGTGGAGCAGCTGTGCAGGAATGGGCTTGCACGGCGTTTATTAGGGGATAAACCCGTGGTAAACAGGCTTTGGGATGCAAGAGGAAACGGGTTCTCCTCATTTAAGGCAAGAAATTGGGACTTAGCACAGCTCCTTGCTGCACAAAGCCTCAGTGAGTGAGCTCAGACAGTGCCAGGGTGCTGTTCCTCCACCACCCAGCATTCCTGCTCCTCCCAAGCAGCCCCCTTGCATTTTTCATCAAGCCTCGGCAGCCCCTTTTGTGTCTCTCAGCCTTTCATTAAAGTTGCAGCGAGTGTCGCGTTTCCCGCGGCAAAGCTTTTCCTGCACCTGGGTGAGAACCTCGGGGTCCTCCACCAGGGCTGCAGGAGGAGCTGGGAGCAGCCAGTGGGAACCTGGGGGAACCTCTGGGCATCCTGAGAGGTGTTGGACCATGAGCAGTGGGGGCCGAGGGGGTGCTCCTTGAGAGGAGGGGGAATCCTCGCCGGGGTGTCCTGGTGGTGGCTTTGAGCAGCTCGCAGCCCAAAAAAGCACCTGTGAAAGCACATTTGGGACTGGAGGAGGAGGTCCTGGACGTGGTGGGAAGTGGAGGAGCTGGAACATCAAAGAGCAGACACAGAACCTCCCAGGAAAGGCCAGGAGGGAGATTGAACTGTGGTGGAAGAGCAGCTCACACACGGCCACGAGCGACTGCGAGGACGAGGTGGGAGTGAGTGATGCAGGATCCCACTCGGCAGCAGGGAACCAGTTTGGCTCCCCCACTGCTCAGTCCCAATGTTTGGGTGGCATTTCAGTGGCAGGGTTTTTCTCAGGGAAGTGTGATGCTGTTTTGTGGGGTGCCAGCCAGATCCCACTGAGCCACACTCACCATCCTCAGCCTTCTTAGTCACAGCTTGCTCAGCACTGCACCCGTCTCTTCTGGGAGCTGTCAGTGTCTCAGCAGGAGCTGTGCTAAGGACTGGCCTACACCGAATTGCTTTTGAGCCAAAATAACTGTTCCAGTCCAAAATGGGGCTCCTTATGGTTTGGAATTGTTGCAATAAAGGTGTGGTCAATAGTAGGAGTCCAGTTACACCAGGACAAAACCCACTTGTTGTGGCGGAAGTGCCTGGGAAGAACAAGAGGAAAAGGTCTCAAGCTGTGCCAGGGGAGCTTTAAATTGGATACCAAGGAAAAGTTCTCCATGGAAAGGGTTCCTAAGCCCTGGGATGGGCTGCCCAGGGCAGCAGTGGAGTCACCATCCCTGGAGGGAATTAGGAGATGTGTAGGTGTGGCCCTTGGGGACGGGGGTTAGGGGGGCACTTGGTAGAACGTGGTGATCTTGAAGGTCTTTTCCAACCTAAACAGTTCCATGGGACTACAAACAGCTCTTCCCACGGCTGTGGAAAGGGTAATTAACAGGAAGGTTAATGGTGTCTGAATGACAAGGCTCTGCAGAGCTGCAATACACAAAAATCCCTGGAAAACAATGTTGGGAAGGGCTGCTGAGCCTGCCCAGAGATCTCCCCCCGGGGCTGAGTTCTGAGGCTCTCTCTGATGCCCCAGAGCTCTTGTCTTTTACAAGAAGACACCGATTTTCTTTCCAAGCAGTCCATGTGACTCACCTACACTCATCCCCGAGCACTTGGTGACACAGCAACGAGGCATTGAGGAGAATTCTGCTGCTCTTCGCCTCAGCTGCACAGGAGCAGCAGTGCCAAGGGCTGGCTTTGGGGGGAAGGCACTGCCTGCTCCGTGCTGGGAAATCCCCCCACCGGCTCCTGACAGTGACCTGGCAGCAAAGTGTGGCCTCTGCTTCCCCCTGAGCTAAAAACGAGTCCTGAACCCCCAGGAACGGCTTTCCCTGAGTTTTAATCTCTGATTTGGGGCTCCAGGGGTCGACATGAGATGTCACAAAAAAAAAGCTTGGAATGAGAGTCGTCAGGTGAAGGCTCTGAACTGGAAGTTGTGTGATCCAAAGGCAGAGATCCTGCTCGGGACAGGGGGTTTGGAGCAGGGACAGAGCTGCAGGCAGAGCCTGTGCCACCCTGTGGGCACTGCCAGGGGGTTTGGGCTGTGCTCTGCACCCCAGGCGTGGCTCCAGGGGATGATGTTCCCTCCAGGACCACCCATACCCCTCATTCACACTCCCTGCTCCTTGTGGCTGCAGGAAGGGAGGAGGTTGGAGTTGAGACCTGGAGCCCACTGGTTCTTTAGCGTTGCTGGAGTAAGTGGACATGTGCAACCTCCCTGGATGGACACTCTGACCCTGCCCAGCTTCCCTCCAGTACCCACAGTCTGCATTGGCAAGGTCCAAAAATAATTCAGGTTTCACATGCTAAATTGGCATTCCTTTGTGAAAGGGTCCAAATTGGTGACATTTGTCCCAAGGGCCCCGAGGCTGCCACAGCTCCAGGAGCCTTTGGACACTGGGACAGGGACAGGGGGGAGTGTTGGGGTGTCCTGGGAAGGACCAGGGGTGGCACTGGGTGGTGGTCCTTGGGGTCCCAGCTCAGGAGAATCTGTAATTCTGTGACCAGTCAAGTTCTGAGCAGACTCATCCAGGTACAAACTTGGAAAACTGGGAAAGGATTTTCCAGAACTCTCAATACGTGATGGTCCCTCTGATTTGCTCTGCAGCTCAATTTTAAGCTGAGGAGTTCAACAGTTTGGGGGCTAAATTGCTGTGATCAGATTAATAGGGTGGTTGTTCAGGGGGATTAACGTGGCTTTGTGTTCCCTCTAAGCCTGGTCATTGCCTGAAGAAGGAACTTGGGATCCCATGAATTAAAGGATGGGTCCCCACCAAAGTGGTTCAGGGGGTGAGTTTAAGGGGAGGAGGCAAGGTTGAGGTGGGACAGCACTGCAAGTCATCCAGTGGATCCACAGGAGGGACCAGGACCTCAGAACTTACTCCAAACGCAGGAGCAAAATATCCCAACTCCACAAATCCACAGCTCCCCGGGGACTGTGGGCACAGGGAAAGCTGGTCTGCACAGCAGGCCCTGGCCCCGTGTTACACACTGCTAGAAAAGTGACTCAGTGCCTGCATTTATTTTAGAAGTGCTATTAAAATGCTTTCTAAAGGCAAAATAAACCCAAGAGACGCATGATCAGCATGAAGCAATTATTAGTGAAACCACCCGATCCACGACTGAAATACCTTATTAAATAGAAGGGAAATCAAATCTTACTACTGAGTAAGAAGTAAGTCACCAAAGGACCAGCTCTGAGCCACCCTGAGCTCTGGAAGGAGCAAGAGGCAGTTTTGGTGAAAGCTCAGCTGCTTTATGGGATGGAGGACTTTCTATTCAGGGTCTGTTGGCTCTTCCAAACTCAGTTCCAAGGGTTGGTTTGGGTCCCTCTTTGTTTCAGTGAATCAGAGAGTCACAGAATGGTTTGGGTTGGGAGGGACCTTAAAGATCATTTAATTCCATGGGCAGGGACACCTCCCACCAGCCCAGGCTGCTCCAAGCCCCGTCCAACCTGGCCTTGGGATGGGGCAGCCACAGCTGCCCTGCCCAACAGGGGCAGGGTTTCCACCAGGCTTTGCTTCCTTGTGGGTTTTGACCCCCCTCCTTCCCGACCTGCTCAGAGCTCAGCCTGTCATCCTGCTGTGGCCACCAAGGCTGGGTGAGCACCACCCCCACGGGATCTTGGTGCCCTTGGGAAGACCCTCCGAGGAGCAGCAAACCAAGAGAAGAGGCCACAAAGACACGAGTGAGGTGCCAACTCTTCGCCCTCGGCGTCTCCCGCGGGGCTGGACGAGCAGAGCACACGTGGCTCTTCTGCTGGCACTGCTGCCCACCAGCAGGATGTTTTCCAGGCTGGAGAAGGCAGATGATCGATCAGCCAGCTACTGGAGGAGCTGTTTAAACCTTGATGCAAGGAGGTGCAGCTCCCCCAAGCTCCTGAGGAGCATCGTCCCCTCGGGTCGCTGCCCCAGCACACAGGGGGGTTTCCTGCCTCACCCTGGCATGGTGAGGGTGGCTTTGCTCTGTCCCTCAGGGCCAGGCATCTTGGTCCCATCAAGCTGGAACTGGGTCACTCTTAACCAGTGGCAGCTTGGAGGAGTCTTGCTGAAGCTGGCAGACTTAAAAAGAAAGAAATATTTTCCATGCCACAGAAACTGTTGGTCTGTGACCCACCAAAATATCAGAAATCCAGATGCATCCCAGCCATGCTGATGAAGTTGGCACGGCCTTATCTGGGTCAATTGTCTTAAGAAGACATTATGTCACCCGTTGGGGGAAAATACCATCTAAAACCCCCTAAAAATAACTAATGGGAAAAACCTTGCCCAGCGAAGCCAGTTGCACATCAGAAAAATAAAAATAAAGTCAGACTCATGATAAATTTAATCATCTGTATTTATTCCTCTGCTAATCTAAAAACAGGCAAATGTTCTTTTTCTTCTTGGAAATGGGGCAACTCCGGAAAACTTCATATTTTAGGCAGCTCTTTGAACAGCTTCCCTTCTCAAAGTTAAATTTTGGTATTCGGGAGGGGGAAAGTAATTGGAATTAAAGAAGATTTGCACTGTATAGAAGCTACTTTACCAGAGCAGCTGCATTGAGGAGAACTTCTCCCTGGGCTCCAGGAGAAGCTGCTTTCCCTGTTTTGTCACACAAAGAGAACTCGGATGTCACACCAGACCCTCTGGAGGAGACACAGCTGGAAAGAAGGAAGCCCAAGGAAGGAGGGAAGTGCAGAAGAACCTGCAGGGGTGCTGTGTCCATCCTGCACAGGAGAATATTTAGCAGTGGTGGGGTCTGAAGCCTTCAAAACACGGCTCTGTTGGGACAGGAGTTACCTCGGCCTCCTCAGCCACCAAATTCCAGGTGTCCCCTGTGAAAAACACATGCACGGCACGGGAGCTCCAAAAATCCAGCCTGAAGGTTCCTCCCGAGGGGCAGCTCCATCTCTGCTCCCTGGGAGCAGGACCAGCACCCAGGAAGGGCTGGAGCTGTGCCAGGGCAGGCTCAGGGGGCAGCTCAGCACAAGGCTCTGCCCCCAGAGGGTGGTGGGCACTGCCCAGGGCAGTGGGCACGGCCCCGAGGCTGCCACAGCTCCAGGAGCCTTTGGACAGCGGGACAGGGGGAGTGTTGGGGTGTGCTGGGGGTGGCACTGGATGGTCCTTGCTCAGGATGTTCCATGATTCTGTGAAATCAGGTGTTCAATCCAAACCCTTCCAGAGTTTCTCCAGAGCAGCCTGAATTTGAGAGGGGAAGGACAGAGCAGGGAGGGGCTGCAGGGAAGGGCTCCGAGGCTGTGATGCCACAAAAACCAAAGAGATCCCTTGGTCCTCCATCCCAGCAGAATTCAGAAAACTCAGCAAGTTTTCATTGGGCGCATTCCCTTGAGCATGGAGATCGTGGAATCATGGAATGGTTTGGGTGGGAAGGGACCCCAAAGCCCACCCCGGGCCACCAAAGGACCAGCTCTGAGCCACCCTGAGCTCTGGAAGGAGCAAGAGGCAGTTTTGGTGCAAGAGCTGCTTTATGGGATGGAGGGCTTTCTATTCAGGGTCTGTTGGCTCTTCCAAACTCAGTTCCAAGGGTTGGTTTGGGTCCCTCTTTGTTCCGGTGAATCAGAGAGTCACAGAATGGTTTGGGTTGGGAGGGACCTTAAAGATCATTTAATTCCATGGGCAGGGACACCTCCCACCAGCCCAGG
>VXAU01004112.1:72290-83912 GCA_013399695.1 Formicarius rufipectus | reverse complement strand
GTTGCTCCCCAAGAGCCGCAGTCCCTTCTCCCCCCTTCCCCTTCCCCCTCACCCCCCATCCTGGTCCGCAGGTAAGGAGATCCCTTTCCCAGCGACACGGATGCGCTTCCCCATCCTCTCCCACCCCCTCCCCAGGTGCGGGCGCGCTTGCCCCTTCCGTGCCCCTTTCCATCCATCCCCCCGTCCATCCCCCTTCCCCGCACCTGCCCTGGCTCCGCCGGGCACCCCCTCGGCTCGGCCAGCCCCAACCCCGGTTGTCTTGGCCCTGGGGAGGGCTCGGGCTGCTCCTGCGGGGGTCTCGCCCCCCCGGGCACGGAGGAGGCGACAGGGCCGGGCTGAGCGGGGCCGATACGGCTCTGTATGGCCCGTGCAGGGTCCTTGGCACTGCCACCCGGCGCCCCGTGGGTCTGGCAGAGCGGCGATAAGCAGGGCTGGGGGCTGGGCTGAGGATGCTCTTGCTGCCTTATAACAGGAGCTCGGTCAGTGTATGGGGTGTGCGTAAAAATAATAATAATAACACCAATAATAATACTTCCCCAGGAGCATGTCTGTGCAGGCGGGGGGTTGTTTGGGCATTCGAGCCGGTCCTGGCCCTTCTCCAGTGCCTTCTATAGCCATTGTTTACGGGCCGCCTTCCAGCGCCGTGGTCGGGGCCGGGGTGGGAGCGCAGCGCCGGGGGGCACCCCTGGGTGGGTTGCGGGGGTCGCGGCGGGGCCGTGCCGTGCCGCACGGCCCCGGTACATTTCCATTCATTTGCCCCGGCCCAGCCGCATGCCCGGCGGGGCGGACCGCGTGTTCGGGGCTGCGGGAGCCGTACTACGGACGAGCCGAGTCCCTCTAGCGGAGAGCCCGACGGCTCCCGTGACATTGCACCGCCTCGGAGCAGCCTGGCCCCGGCCGAAAACAACGCGTTCCGACCGCCTCGGCAACCTGTAGCTGGGTTTTTCCTCCCCCCCGCTCCCAATTTTCTTTTTTTTTTTCCATTTTTTTTCCCCGTCGCTGGATAAGCCGGGGGTGCTTTTTGCAACCGCGCTGTGAACGGGGGAGATGCTCTAAGCTGTGCAGGGCAGGGAGCGTAGCAAATCTGACATCATGCCGAGGCAGAAAGTCGCTTCTCCGAAAGGATGCCGAGGAGTGCTCCCTGCTGGAAAGGACCTTTGGTTTCCAGGATGCAGGTGCAGGATGAGCTTTGAGCTCTGAGATGCTTCTGATGGGCATCGATTCACCAGGGATTTAACATCTGCAACCTTTGCCTCTTGGAAGTTTGGCTCTCCAGCGTCTTCTTTCCACACAGATGCACCTTCAGGTGTATTTTTTTAGCTCTGTGGTACTTTAAAATCCTGAAGTTTTGGTTCAGGTGTGCTGTTTTTCACCCTCCCCTTGTTGTCAGTAGTAGAGGCTGTCTTTGGGTGCTGCTATTTTGGGGCTGCGGACAGCACACCAGATCTGGGGGGGTTTGGTGTCCCTGTATTTTGCTGCTCCCACCTTTCTTGTGGCATGAGGACACTTGGAAAAATAGTTCTCTCGTGGTTTTCCGCCACATGGCACTGCCGAACCCTGGCGGGGGTTTGCTCTGATGTCCCCCCGTGATCCTGACTGCAATACCAACTTAAATGAGTCAGAACAGGGGACTGATAAACCCGGCTGAACTTGGCAGAGGAATTCCTTCCTGCAGAAGCTGGAGGGGCCACACACAATCCCGAATAATGCAGGGCTTTTTCGGGCCTGGCTGGGGAAGCAGCTGGGCAGGTGCTCCCTGTCCTGCCCTGCCAGTGCTGTGTGTTGTGGTGCTGCTTTAGTCTGAGCCAGTGCTGCCTCTTCTCCTGGTGTCTCTGATGTCCTCCCTCACCTGGGGCAGCTCCCCTGCCTCCCAGCAGAACCAGCCAACCTTTGCCACTTGCCTTTCCTGTCCTGTCCGTAACTCCTCTGAGCTCCCTCAATGCCATCCTCAGCCTTTTGGACCTTGCTGGCTCTTTTCAGGGGCAGGGCTGGAGCTTCTGTGGGCTTTTCCCCACCCACGACTGCGTTTTGGAACGGGCACCGTCGCATTCTCATAGATCTGGGCAGAAGAAATCCCTCCAATTCCTTTTGGTTGCTCTGGACCCTGTGGTGGAGCAGCACAAGCCCCTGATGCTCTCGTGTCTTGACTCCTCTGAGCCTCTTTCCCCTTTTCCTCCTTCTTTCCCCTTTTCCTCCTTCTTTCCCCTTTTCCTCCTTCTTTCCCCTTTTCCTCCTTCTTTCCCCTNTTCCTCCTTTTTCCCCCTTTTCCTCCTTTTTCCCCCTTTTCCTCCTTTTTCCCCCTTTTCCTCCTTTTTCCCCCTTTTCCTCCTTTTTCCCCCTTTTCCTCCTTTTTCCCCCTTTTCCTCCTTTTTCCCCCTTTTCCTCCTTTTTC
The DNA here is from genome assembly GCA_013399695.1 of Formicarius rufipectus. Taxonomy (NCBI): domain Eukaryota; kingdom Metazoa; phylum Chordata; class Aves; order Passeriformes; family Formicariidae; genus Formicarius; species Formicarius rufipectus. The sequence continues at coordinate 81,520 of VXAU01004112.1, read as the reverse complement.
CCCCTTTTCCTCCTTTTTCCCCCTTTTCCTCCTTTTTCCCCCTTTTCCTCCTTTTTCCCCCTTTTCCTCCTTTTTCCCCCTTTTCCTCCTTTTTCCCCCTTTTCCTCCTTTTTCCCCCTTTTCCTCCTTTTTCCCCCTTTTCCTCCTTTTTCCCCCTTTTCCTCCTTTTTCCCCCTTTTCCTCCTTTTTCCCCCTTTTCCTCCTTTTTCCCCCTTTTCCTCCTTTTTCCCCCTTTTCCTCCTTTTTCCCCCTTTTCCTCCTTTTTCCCCCTTTTCCTCCTTTTTCCCCCTTTTCCTCCTTTTTCCCCCTTTTCCTCCTTTTTCCCCCTTTTCCTCCTTTTTCCCCCTTTTCCTCCTTTTTCCCCCTTTTCCTCCTTTTTCCCCCTTTTCCTCCTTTTTCCCCCTTTTCCTCCTTTTTCCCCCTTTTCCTCCTTTTTCCCCCTTTTCCTCCTTTTTCCCCCTTTTCCTCCTTTTTCCCCCTTTTCCTCCTTTTTCCCCCTTTTCCTCCTTTTTCCCCCTTTTCCTCCTTTTTCCCCCTTTTCCTCCTTTTTCCCCCTTTTCCTCCTTTTTCCCCCTTTTCCTCCTTTTTCCCCCTTTTCCTCCTTTTTCCCCCTTTTCCTCCTTTTTCCCCCTTTTCCTCCTTTTTCCCCCTTTTCCTCCTTTTTCCCCCTTTTCCTCCTTTTTCCCCCTTTTCCTCCTTTTTCCCCCTTTTCCTCCTTTTTCCCCCTTTTCCTCCTTTTTCCCCCTTTTCCTCCTTTTTCCCCCTTTTCCTCCTTTTTCCCCCTTTTCCTCCTTTTTCCCCCTTTTCCTCCTTTTTCCCCCTTTTCCTCCTTTTTCCCCCTTTTCCTCCTTTTTCCCCCTTTTCCTCCTTTTTCCCCCTTTTCCTCCTTTTTCCCCCTTTTCCTCCTTTTTCCCCCTTTTCCTCCTTTTTCCCCCTTTTCCTCCTTTTTCCCCCTTTTCCTCCTTTTTCCCCCTTTTCCTCCTTTTTCCCCCTTTTCCTCCTTTTTCCCCCTTTTCCTCCTTTTTCCCCCTTTTCCTCCTTTTTCCCCCTTTTCCTCCTTTTTCCCCCTTTTCCTCCTTTTTCCCCCTTTTCCTCCTTTTTCCCCCTTTTCCTCCTTTTTCCCCCTTTTCCTCCTTTTTCCCCCTTTTCCTCCTTTTTCCCCCTTTTCCTCCTTTTTCCCCCTTTTCCTCCTTTTTCCCCCTTTTCCTCCTTTTTCCCCCTTTTCCTCCTTAGAAACGTGATCCTTTTGGGGTGCTGTGGGGTCAGGAGGGGACACCTCCCCTTCCCAGCTTTGTCACCAGTTGTCTGCATGCATTTTCCACAAACACTCCTGACTTTATTTGGAGTTCAGAGCCGAGCAGTGTTCTCTTTCCTGGTTTGAGAGGTGATGGACTCGTTTGGAAATGACATGTTTGTAAACAGGGGCAGCAGCTTCCACCAGCAGAGACCCCAGTGAGTGACTCTTAGGAAAACAACAATAAGGAAACCCTCAGAGCCCCCCCCCCGAATAAATAACAACCCCAGTACTCGCTGGTTTCACTGTGTTTGAAGAGTGAGGGACTTGCTTTGTGTTGGAGGATGTGGAGGAGTTGCTTTGGGGAAAGGGAGGTTTGAGGTCAATGAAGTGACAAAACTTAGGGTGGAAATGGTGAATTTGACCCACGTGTGGTGTTTTCTCCACTTGTGGGTGCACGTGACAGCACGGTGAGGAGTTTTCCTTAGGTTTTCCTCCTGTGTTCTCCTGTTAGCAGTCCCAGAATCCTGGGATACACCGAGCTGGAGGGGACCCATGAGCAGCATGAAGTGCTTGGGGTCATGTTGGAGTTGGGGTGGGGCTGGAGCTGTCCCCTTCTGCTCAACCATCCTTCCAGAGCTGGGATGGTGGGGCTGGAGGTGTCCCCTTCTGCTCAGCCATCCTTCCAGAGCTGGGATGGTGGGGCTGGAGCTGTCCCCCTCTGCTCAGCCATCCTTCCAGAGCTGGGATGGTGGGGCTGGAGGTGTCCCCCTCTGCTCAGCCATCCTTCCAGAGCTGGGATGGTGGGGCTGGAGGTGTCCCCTTCTGCTCAGCCGTCCTTCCAGATCCGGGAAGGGTGTGGGGCAGAGGGAGGGAAGGAAGGAGGAGCTGGGATGTCTCCATCTCCCTGGTGCTCTGGGGTTGAGTGACCACCGGGTGACAATGCCAGACCCACCAGGCTGGTTGGGCATCCCATCCTGGGTGGTGTTCCCAGCCCCTGGTGGTGTTCCCAGCTCGGGAATCCCAGAATCCCAGTTGAGGTTGGAAAAACTCCCCCAGATCATCAAGTGCAACCTTTGGTCACCACCTCGTCAACCAGCCCAGAGCACGGGGACACCCCGGCTCCAGCTCAGCTTTGTAACTGGAACTGAAGGGGCAGTTTGCAGTTAATTCACATTTTGGAGCCTTTCAGTAAAAGGGAGAAAGTTTACCAGTGTTTTATTAGCACTATTTTTATATATTTTATATATATTGTATCACTTTATATATATTGTATCACTTCTGTATCACCCTGTAACAAAGGACAGACACATAATTTGTGTCACAGTCTGCAACCTAATTAAATTGCCTTGTTTCAGCAAGAGCCTGGACTGGGGGACACACCCACCCACCTCTGTGGTCCCAGAATGGTTTGGGCTGGAAGGACCTCAAAGCCCATCCTGTTCCACCCCCTTCCACTGTCCTGGATTGCTCCAGGCCCTGTCCAACCTGCCCTGGGACACCCCCAAATAGCACAGGAATACCAGTCCTGCTCTGAATGGGGGCTCTCATTTTTCCAGACCTCTTCACCCAGCAGAACTCACCCTCGGCATCTGTTTGTTGCCTTTGGAGTGGGTTCCAGGGCCCAGAAAGTCCCCACCTGCCCCGTGGGGATTGGCAGCTATTTTGGGCAGGGCAGAGTAAATGGGCAGTGGTGTTGCTGGACATCCTGCCCGCTGCCCTCAATTGCTGCGTGGGCAGCAGCAGCACTTGGGCTGGGCTGCCAGGGAGGAGGGGGCAGAGCCAGACACGAAGGTCCTGGGTTTGTTTTCTTCCCTTTCTGGTGAACCCACCTGTTGTTCCAGGGGAATTGTGCATTTTCCCCACCCTCCCCTTCCCTGCTGAGCAGGTTAAAATTACCCTGAAGTTTTTCTCTTGATTCTGGGGGCTGTGCCAGGCTCTTCACTGGCAGGGAAGGATCCAGGGGTGCTGGAAGGAAGGCCAAAAAAAAATGGAATAAAACTCAGAATGTCTCTAAATGTAAATATACACACACTAGAATTCCTCCAGTAAAGAAAGAGACATACAACTTTGTTCTTTGCTGTATGGATTTTGTTTGGTTTGTTTTGTTCTTACTGTAGATCTTTATATAGAGATGTTGAGAAATGCAGCCAGAAAATGGAATCATTTGAAGAGGCAAAGCAACTTCTGCTTCATAAAGCAGAATCAAAAACTGATCAGCAAGTTCTAATCTCTACGCATCTCTTATAATGAAATGAGGAATATAAGGTAGAGGTGATTTCTGTGTGTGTAGTTCAGGCATTACAAATCTCTCTGCTTGTTCCAAGGGCCTTTTTCCCCTCAGCTGAGCAGGAGTGACTGGTGATGGGCTGAGAGGCCAGAGTGGCCAAGCCCAGGAGCTGGTGGTTGCTGTCCTGGAGGAGCCAGCTTGGTGTGTCCTGCATTCCATGGAACAGCTGGATGGTGGATCCCGTGGGGCAGGCAGCATTCAGCAGGGTGCCCTTTGCCTGCTCAGTGCCCATCCCAGCCCTGCAGAAGGACCATGTCCCAGTGGGAGGTTTGGCCACCTGGGGCTTCCTCTCTCCTACAAACCAGTTGAAGGTCGTGGCAGGGGCTTGTTGCTGAGTTGAGGACCAGGATAAGGGACTCAAACCTCGCCCAGTTTCCAGCCTGCAATGTGAGGGTATCAAAGAGGGTTCCCTGGTTGCCCCTACACCCTGATTGCCCACCCTGGGGCAGGTCTGTGGTGGAGCTGCCAGGGTCCAGTGGCATTATTTAGTCCCTTTTCAGGGGACAGGAGTGGTGGCTGAACCTTCCAGCTGCAACTTGTGTGCCCTGGTGGCTGTGCTCAGGTCCTGGGGTGGTCCCTCTGTGCCCATGGGGGTGTGCAGGGACAGGGAGATGTTTGCAGAGCTCAGCTGGGGCAGGTTGTGTGTCCTTCAGCTCCTGAGGAGGCAGAGCTGTGCTGAGGTGTCATCGCTGCTCCCCATTATGGGGAAACCTCTCAGGAGGCACTGACTCCTTTGTGACATGCCCATGACATCACTGAGAGGAAGCTGTTCATTCAGTTTGTGGGGGTTTTTTTTCTATTTTTTCAGATGTATTTTGTAATGATGGAAGTTCTTCCTTTCTTTCCATATCCTGATGTCTCAGCTCCCTTGTTCCACAGCCAAAACACGGGCAATTTCCACCCAAAAATTTGCTTTATTGGCAGTTTTTGATTATTGATTGATTATCTTACCTTGCTGTTTTCATCTCTGCCCAGAGCAGCTGTGGCTGCCCCATCCCTGGGGGTGTCCCAGACCAGGTTGGATGAGGCTTGGAGCCCCCTGGGCTGGTGGGAGGTGTCCCTGCCCAGGGCAGGGGTGGCACTGGGTGGGCCTTAATGCCCCTTCCTACCCCAGGCACTCTCCAGTGTCCATTCTGTGGGTGAGCTGAGGAGAAGGTGAAAGGGAGGGGAAATAAAAGGCAGGAGAGAGATGCAAACTGATAATCCAATGCATTGTGTGGCTGTGGAACAGGAAGGATGGGCAGTGAATATGTGGAAGATGTTGGGGAAGGACCTGCACTGTGGGAGCTCTGGTGCAAACAGTGGTGCCAGAAAGGAGCTTCTGAAGAAGATTCATCACCTTGGGGAGGAGAAGGGCAGGAGAGAAGGAGGTGGTGTAAAGGAGGGTCAGCTACTGCCTGGGACCTGTTCCTCTGCCCTTCTTTAATCCTGCCCTGTCCACTTCCAGGCCAGTCCTCGTGTTCTGTTCTCCATGGAATAGCAGTTAAAACCCAAAGTCCATGCAGGGCCTGGATGTGGGAGGGTGGATGTTTGAGACTATTAGAAAAATAAATCAGTGTTTGGTGGCTTTGAATATCGATGATTACCAAGCTTGGACTCGATGAGTTGTTTTATAACCAACATAACTTCATCTGTTCCTTGTTTTGCTGCCTTGAGATCCCCAGGAAGGATCAGAAGTCTTGCAAGGGGGAGCTTGGAGGGCCTCAAACTTAAATTCTGGGGGAATGAATCCCCCTGAAACTTCTGCCTCGCCTGTCCATAAAACTTGTGATGCTTTCTGTTCTTGGCAAGGTTGTGGGCAGCCCTGAATGGGAGGGGAACCTGGGGGAGTCCTAAATAAGCTCAGGAGCTCTGGTTTTATTGCTTCATCCCTCTGGGAAGAATTCCTGCCCAGGATTTTGCCCAGTGACAGTGGCACTGCTTCTTGCTCATTCCCCAAATCTTCTGAAGCCAAAATCCTCTGGAAAAGGGGTAGAATCCCCCTGTTTTGGCCAGGAGTGGGGCAGTTGGTGCTGCAGAGTGACAGCCACCAGCTGAGCCCAGCTTGGAGCTGAGGGCTGGCTGGAATCACAGCTTGGAGCTGAAGGGTCCTCAGGAGAGGGAGAGATGAGCGCTGCCCGAGGTGCCCTCTGAGAGGGTCGTTTTTAGAGGTTTGTCCCCTGTCCAGAGGGCTGCAGTGGTCCCCAATCCACTCCAAAAACCCAACACTTGTGTGTTTAGCCTTGTCTCCCCGTCCTGGTGTTGCCATGTGACTGAGGAATTCATCCCATTAATTCATGCCAGTGGCACTGGAAGTGTTGGTGTTTATGAACTTCAGGTTGCCAGAAGAAGGACTTGGAGCCTTTGGGCTCTGCCCCTTCCAGCTGAGCCTGTCCTGGCATGCTGACCTGGCCGGGAAGCCCTGGATGCTGCTGCTGCATGAGCCCACCGTGGGGATGTTGGGGTTTCTTTGCCATCCCCGGGGAGAGGCCCCCCCTTCCCACGTGTTTTGGAATGACCTGCTCGCCCTCCTGTGCCCTCAGCTGCTGCTGGGCACGTTCCTCCTCGGTTCCCCCTGCCCCCTTTTGGTTCCAGTTGCTGTTGGAAGGCCCAGCTCGAGCTGGTGACTCCTCTGAAACCCTGGCTTGTGTCTGGGTGGGCATGGAGAAGACAGACTGTCCTTCTGGCACGTCTGCATTTTGCCAAGTGAAAGGGCACCTTCTGTCTCCTTCCTCCTGTCCTCAACTTGCCCCCCTTCCCCTTTAGGTGCCTGGAGTTTTGGGAGGTGCCAGGGTGCTGGGGACTGACTCCTGGCCAAGGAGCCCATCCCAGTGGCACCAAGTGGGGCACTGCTGGTGTTGGAGGACAGGCCATCTCCTCTGGCTTTGCAGTTCCCCAGGACTGTGGCTTCTCTTGTGTTTCTGGAGTGTTGCAGCACCTTTCTCTGCCTCCTGATGTGGGACACGGGATGGGTGGGGGCTGCTTGGGATGGGGAGGAGATGGTTTAACCCCCCCAAGAATGACAGAGAAGTTGCTCTCCCAGGGCCAGTCCCAGTGCCCTTCAGCTTCAGGGGCCTCCCCGTCCGCTCTGCTGCTCCTGCAGGGCTGCCCTGGGCACCACATTCCTGCCTGGCACCCACAGGGCACTTCCCTGTGCCCTGGGGCTGCTGCTTTCCCTCTCTCCCATCTCCATCAGCAGTTCTGTAGGGAAGGATCAAGAGGAACTCCTGGTGGCACCAGCTGCTTTTCCTGGGGCTGCCCGAAAATGAAGATGGGAACTGGGGCAGTTGGGAACCCCCAACCAAAACCCAGCTCCCTGGAGAGGGTGACACGAGCCTGGCACCTCCAGGGGGGACCTTCCCTGCCTGTGGGGTTGTCTCTGTGGGGTCAGTGTCCTCCAGGGCAGGGGGGTGGTGCAGAGCCCGTGTGAGGAGCAGGTTCATCAGGTCACTGTGGGCCAGGTGACCTTGGGACACGGTCCCTCCTCCTGGAACCCGGGGAGCTGCTGGGAGGGCCAGTCCACACCTCAGCCCAAGGTGTCCAGGAGCTGCTCCAGCTCAACCTCTGAGCTCTCCTGCTTCCCACTCCATCCTGGTGCGTGTCTCAGGTGGAGCTCCTGCCCCAGCTGCTGCTCAACGAGGGGAGTCCTCCCAGTGCTGCCCTGGCTCTGGGGGGGCTGGTTTGGCAGCTGCCAGGGATGGTCCCTGCTCTCTCAAGGGCGTGGACTGATGAGTTGTTAGGGATCAGTTACTCCACAGAAAGCTTTTGTGCTCCTCTTGGGTGGTTTTATTTTTTTTTTATTTTTTTTTAATTTTTCTTTTTTTCCTATTCTAGAAGTTTTCCTATTTTTATTTTATTTTTCCTGGGAGACTTTTCCCCCGAGGCTGCCTCAGCCAGCGTTGTGGGCAGGTAGGGTTGTCCTCGTGTCCATGGCAGTCCAGACAACACGCTCCAGGGGTTGGATGTTGAACAGAGCCTGCTCAGGGCACCAGCCTTGTGTCATTCATTCCTTTGTCTGTGGGAGAGAGTCAGTGTTTCCCAGGCAGGCGTTGAGCCTGGGAAGCTGGACACTTTTCCTTTCAAGCAGAAGAACTTTGAAGCTCCAGGTAGGAGTTGAAATGCTCCCGGGTGAAGGAGGTGGAGAGGGAGAAGGTGGTTTCCAAGAAAAAGCCTGGGAACAAAGTCAAACCCTTCCTTTGCTTGGTGCCAGCTGCGGGCACCCCTGTGTGCTGCCCAGGTTGCCCCTGGAGGAAGGAGGGGAGGTGGGAGCAGGGGGGCTGGGCTGGGGCACTCGGGGTTGCCCCCTCTGATCCCCATCCCCTTATTGCCAACGCGCCCTGGAGAAGGTTTCCCTTTGGAACAATCCTACAAACTTCTCCTAAACCCCCCCACCCGGCCCAGCGTCCCGTTCTGTGAGACCCCCCTGCAGGAGCTGCCGGGGAGGGGCTTTGGGTGCCTGGCAGATGGGAGGGGACCGGGGCAGTGTCACCCCAGAGCAGCAACCGGGGGGGACCCGCGTTGCCCCCTGTCCTGGGGGTGCAGCCTCCGACGGCCCCAGGGGAGCAGGATGTCCCACTGTGGCCCACGGCGTCCCCACAGTATCCCACGGCACTCCACGGCGTCCCACGGCATCCTACAGCGTCCACGGTGTTCCCATGGCGACCCCACGGTGTTCCCATGGCGTCCCCCAGTGGCCCCCAGCATCCCACGGCAGTCCACGGCATCCCCCAGTACCCCCAATGTCCCACGGTGTTCCCACAGTGTCCCACAATATCCCACGGCTTCCACGATGTCCCAAGGCATCCTGTAGTATCCCCAGTGTCCCACAGCATCCCCACGACATCCCACAGTGTTCCCACGGCGTCCCACTGCGTCCCGTGGCTTCCATGACGTCCCACGGCGTCCCACTGAGTCCCGTGGCTTCCATGATGTCCCACGGCATCCCACAATATCCCCAGTGTCCCACAGCATCCCCGCAGCATCCCTACGGCGTCCCACGGCAGTCCACAGCATCCCACGGTGTTGCCACAGTGTTCCCACGATGTCCCACAGGATCCACAGTGTCCCACAGTGTTCCCCACAGCATCCACGATGTCCCACAGTATCCCACGGCAGTCCACAATGTCCCACGGCGTCCCACGGCAGTCCATGACATCCTACAGTGTTTCCACAGCGGCAGTCCACAGTGTTCCCACAGTGTTCCCGTGGAATCCCCCAGTATCCCCAGCATCCCACGGCGTCCCACAGTGTTCCCACGGCACCCAACAGTGTCCCTGGTGTCCCACGATGTCCCACGGCATCCCACAGCGTCCCTGGCAGTCCACGATGTCCTACAGTGTTTCCACGGCATCCCACGGCATCCACAATGTCCCACGGCGTCCCCACGGCGTCCCACGGCAGTCCATGACATCCTACAGTGTTTCCACAGCATCCCATGGCATCCACAATGTCCCACGGTGTCCCCCAGCGCCCCACGGCATCCCACAGCATCCACGGCAGTCCATGGAATCCCACAGTGTTCCCACGGCATCCACAATGTCCCACAGTGTTCCCACAGCATCACAGTGTCCCACGGCGTCCACGTCCCATAGTGAACCACGGCGTCCAACAGTGTCCCTGGTGTCCCACAGTGTCCCACAATGTCCCACGGCGTCCACGATGTCCCCACAGTGTCCCCATGGCATCCACAATGTCCCACAGTGTCCCACGGCATCCCACAGCGTCCCA
>VXAU01004112.1:46346-57481 GCA_013399695.1 Formicarius rufipectus | reverse complement strand
GGGGTGTTCCTCCTTTATGGGGTGTTCCTCCTTTGTGGGGTGTTCCTCCTTTGGGGGGTGTTCCTCCTTTGGGGGGTGTTCCTCCTTTATGGGGTGTTCCTCCTTTGGGGGGTGTTCCTCCTTTGGGGGGTGTTCCTCCTTTGGGGGGTGCTGCTCTTTGTGGGCTGCTCTTCCATCCCTGCGTGCAGAGACTCCCCTCTCTGCCCTGCTATTCCAAGGCCCCTGGAAGCCAAGTGAGGGCGCAGCCCCCCAGGGTTCCTGGCAGCTGCAGGGAGACCCTCAGGACCCCCCTGGGTTTGGTGCAGGGACTGGAGCAGCTCCGGTGGGAAGGTGGGATGGGACGATGATGCTCCATGGCCCCGAGCTCAGGGTGCTGGCAGAAGCCACCTTTAGGAGAAGGACTCTGCTTGGACATTGTGCCAGCTTGGGATTCCTTTGGTTCTTTGCCATTCAAATGCCCAGTTCAGCTGCTCTTCATCCCGTTCTTGAGGGGCACAAGCACCTTCTTGATGATGGGGCGTCCTGAAGTGCTCCCAGTTGGTCCTTCTGGGGTCGCCCCTCTGTGTTTAGTTCAGACTGGGGTCTAGAAACCCACCCCAGTGCCCAGGCCTTCCAAGGAAGCTGTGCCAGCTCTGAGGAGGGTCCTGGCTCCTCCCTGGTGGGCACCGCTTGGGTCGTTGCCTTTGGGGAGGGAACCCTCAGAACAGGTTGGGTTTGGCCAAATTGAAACCTCACCCCAGTTCTGGAAGAGGATCCCAAAGGTGAAGCTTCCCCCTCCTTCCCCCTCTCATCCCTGGCCCCTGGAAGGACTTGGGAAGAGTGGGAATTGTGGCTTCTGCCTTGGGCAGTGCTGGTTGGGCACGGGGAGGAGGTGGGACATCCATCCCCTGCCTCGAGGTGCCCCTCTGCACATGGGATGTTGGCCAAGGCTGAGGAGGATCTGAACTCGGGTTTTCACCTGCTGAGCAAACACGTTGATCACGATTATTCCTGGATTCTGCTCTCTTGCTGCTGTGTTGGGAAAGGGAAGTTGTGCTGGGCTTCGAGGAGTGGATAAACCCCAGTTTTGGGGAGGAAGCTTTGGATTTTGGGGGAAAGTGAGCATTGTCCTACCTGCAAGCTTCGCTTGGATTGGTGGTTTGCAGGAGGGAGTGGGACTCCTGTGTTTCCATGAGTTAGCTGTTAATGAATTGGTCGTTTAATTGGTTTATTAGGTGTTTCCTCAGCAGATTTCCATTTCAGTGGCTTTGAGAAGAGGCTCAAGAAGCCTCTTTGCCACCAGCTGGGCGTGTTTGTGTTGGCCAAGACTCCCATTTCCTGGGGTTTGAGGCTTTTCAGGTTTCTTTGGGGTGTGAGTTGTGGCCCAGGGGAGTTTGGGCAGGTTCCCTCACTGCTGCAGCAACATCTGTGTGGGGAGTCCTTTGGAGAAAACCCCTGGAGATGGTGGGAATGGGGGCACAGGGAAGGGACTTCCCCCTCCTCGTGTGGGGCTTCCCCAGTCTGCCCACGGATGTTGTCATGAGGTGTCACCTCTGGGCTTGCTTTCTCCACATGGCATCAGGTTGGACTTGGTGATTTGCTTGTTTGATGTTTTGGGGTCTTTTTGAGGTGTTTGTGGGTTTTTTGAGGTGTTTGTGGGTTTTTTGAGGTGTTTGTGGGTTTTTTGAGGTGTTTGTGGGTTTTTTGAGGTGTTCGTGGCAGGAGAAGGTGATGATTTGACTTCATGGTCCTGGTGTTCAGACCCCTTGAATGTGTCAGCAACTATTTTTGAGGCTTACCAGAACCCTGAAACGGGTTCATGAGTGAGTTTGGGGCATCCCAGTGTATTTCCTGCAGCCTGTGGCAGAATTTGGGCAAGGAGTGGCCAAGGTGCCCTCCTCGTTCTGCACATCACTTGTGACAACCGTGGCTTCCACCTGAAATGCTCTTCTGGCTCAAAGCTGATGATCTGAGGAGGTGTGAGGATTTCAAAGCCGGGTTTGGAGTCCTCCTGACAGGCTTTGGAAAGGTTTGGGAACCCTGTTGAGCTTCTCTTTGGCCTGACTTTGTCCTTCTGCAGCATGAGGGGGGTGCAATGAGCTGGGGAAGGGGCTGGGAAGTGGCCCTGGGGGTGCTGTGGCAGGGGCTGGGCACGAGCCCGGGTGTGCCCAGGTGTGCCCAGGTGTGCCCAGGTGGGCAAGGAGGCCAAGGGCACCTGGGCTGGATGGGGAATAGTGTGGGCACAGCCCCAGGGCAGGGACTGTGCCCTGTGCTGGCACTGCTGGGGCACCTCCAGGGCTGGGCCAGGTCTGGGGTCTCAGGGAAGAGACACGGAGGGGCTGGAGCGTGTCCAGGGCAGGGAAGGGAGCTGGGAAGGGGCTGGAGCAGCAGGAGGGGCTGAGGGAGCTGGGGGGGCTCAGCCTGGAGAAAAGGAGGCTCAGGGGGGACCTTGTGGCTCTGCAAGTCCCTGCCAGGAGGGAGGAGCCGGGGGGGGTCGGGCTGTGCTGCAGGAACAGGGACAGGAGCAGAGGGAACGGGCTCAGGGGGGACAGGGCAGGGCCAGGGGGGACAGCAGGAGGAATTCCTGCCTGGAAAGGGTGGGCAGGCCCTGGCAGGGGCTGCCCAGGGAGGTTTGGAGTGCCCAGCCCTGGAGGTGCCCAAGGCAGGAGTGGCCGTGGCACTCAGAGCTCTGGGCTGGGGGACAAGGTGGGCATCGGGCACGGGGTGGGCTCCGGGGGCAGCTGCGGCTGGTGCTGCCAAGGCTGGAGCATTCCTGGTGCTCCAAGGCTGGAAGCTGCAGCCCTGGGAACGGAGGAGCCCCCTGAGCTGTGTGTGGCTCTGCCCTCAGCCCTCCCTGAGTCCTGCAGGGCAGGGTCACCCAGGGGGGAGGCTGATCTGAGGTGCTGCCCGTGCCCTGTGCCAGCTTTGCCTGGCATGGGGTTGATTTTCTTCCTGGAAGTTGCTGTGGGAATGTGCTTTGGGTCCGTGCTGAGCCCGGGGTTGGTGGTGCCGGAGCAGCACTGCCCCCGTGGCACCCCTGCCCCTCACCTGCCCCCAGGGAGGGGGCACAGCTTGGGCAGGGGGGCCCAGGTGGCATCCCGGGCTGCTGGGGGAGGAGGATGTTTGGGGAGGTGGGGTTTGTGGTCCCCAGTCAGTCCCACCCGGTGGGATGCCCTTGGGAATTGGGGAGTGAATTCCTTGTTTTCCGTGCAGGGCTTTTGCCTCCCCCGGTAAAACCTCGGTGTCCCCACCCCCAACTCCCCCTTTCCCCTTTGGGTTTTGTGCCCCAGCCCCACTGGGGGGGGAGGGGAGGGGGGGGCTCTTGGGGGCTTCACTGCCTGGCAGGCTCAAACCATGGCATTCCCAAAGCCACAGCTCCAGGAGCCTTTGGACACTGGGACAGGGGCAGTGTTGGGATGTCCTGGGGGTGGCACTGGGTGGTCCTGGAGGGGTCATTCCCACTCAGGATAGTCAGGATTCTCCAGGAGTTCCCCCCGAGCAGCTGCAGGGCCCATGGAGAACCAGGAGGGTGCTCAGGAGGGTCTCTGGGTGCTTCCAAGGCCGGGCAGAAAGGGCTCTTTGTAAATAACTCTCTCTCTTTTTCTTCAAGTTTTAGGGTTTTCCCCTTTCCACTTTCCATGACTTCATGAATATGTCAATGAAACTTGAAGTCTTTTCACATCCAGAAGTCCTGAGAGGAACCCAACCTGTGGTCTCTGATAAGCTTGGTCTTAGTGAGCTTCCCATAAGGAGAATTTAGAGACCAGGAGCCCATGTTATAGTTCATATTTTATTGCTATTGGATATTATAGATAATTGAGATTATGTTTAGAGGCCATTGAAGTCCATCTTGTGCTTCACTGTGGTTGGAAGAGGAGTGTCATTTCTCACTGGAGTTACAAAGCAGGGGTTGAATTGACTCTGAGTTGCTCTGCCCAGTGCAGCTGTGGTGCCCCTGGATCCCTGGGAGTGTCCCAGCCCAGGTTGGACACTTGGAGCCCCCTGGGCTGGTGGGAGGTGTCCCTGCCCATGGCAGGGGTGGCACTGGGTGGGCTTCGAGGTCCCTCCCGACCCAACCCGGTCTGGGATTCCATGAAGTTGTGGCCAATTGAACTATTCCTGGCAGTAAACCTTGGAGGTGGCCCTGGATCTGCTGGGTTTGGTTGCTCTTTATCTCAAGGCTTGAAAGATCCTTCTTAGGAACTCTCAAGACCATCAACTCTCCTCTTAAAATGAGTTCAGTGCAGCCAAGTTCAGTGGTGAGAGTGAGGTCCTGATTTAACTGGGACTTGGTATTTCCAGGATACTTGGATTTCCTGGATTTCCACTCCCTCTCTTCTCGGATTTCCTTTGATCTTAAATGTTGAGTTAAAAATAAAAAAGGCACGTTGTGGAATTCAGGTCCTTTGAGGAGAAAAGGTGGATTTGGGGACAGAGGAGATCCTGGCATCGCTCTGACTGCAGAAGTTGCTGCTTGCTCTGCATCCAGGCCCCCAGTGTGGTGTCCCAGCAGGTGTTCCTGAGCTCACACCCCCTCCAGATGCCAAGAAAGATCCTTTTTGAGGATGGGCTGTAATTTTTACTTCAGATTGAGTCAATTTGGATCACTTCCCCCCAGGCTATTTTTGGAGACTTTGCCTGCTGGGATTTTTCTCCCTATTTCCACGTCACTTTCTAGAAGGGTCTCCTGCCTCTGTGTCCAGCCGGTGTTTGGTGGCAACCCCAAGTGGGTGGTGTGGTGAGGAGATGGGGCTTTGCTGTCCTGAGGAACCTGTGGTTGCAGCAGCCTCTGTCCCTGCCCCATCAACAGCTTGGCCTGAACTGATCCAGCCCTGGGGTCTCCAACACAAGACAGAGGTGGATCTGTTGGAGCAACTCCAGAGAGGCCACGGAGATGATTCCAGGGCTGGAGCCAGGCTGGGAGAGCTGGGAATGTCCAGTCCGGACAAGAGAAGGCTCCAGGGAGACCCGAGAGCCCCTTCCAGAGCCTAAAGGGGCTCCAGGAGAGCTGGAGAGGGACTGGGGACAAGGGATGGAGGGACAGGACAAGGGAATGGCTTCCCAGTGCCAGAGGGCAGGGATGGGTGGGATATTGGGAAGGAATTGCTGGCTGGGAGGGTGGGCAGCCCTGGCACAGGGTGGGCAGAGCAGCTGTGGCTCTTCCAAGTGTCCCAGGCCAGGTTGGATGGGGCTTGGAGCCCCCTGGGCTGGTGGGAGGTGTCCCTGCCCATGGCAGGGGGTGGGAATGGATGATCCTTAGAATGCCTTCCATCCCAAACCCTCCTGTGATCCCTGCCCAGGTGTGAGCTCCAGGCAGGTGTTGGAGCCCCCCATGCCCGTGGCTCACTGTCCTCTCCATGCAGCTCCCACCCCTGTTTGCCCCTCGGTGCCCGTCTCCCCGGGCTGGCCTCTCCCCTGCTGTCCTCCCCAGCCCTGCTCTCCTGCCTTGGTCCTGCTTCTGGACTAGTTGTGGCTCTGCAGTTTGGAGTTGCTCAGCTGAGGGTCCTTCTCCAGGCAGAGGAGCCCCCAGCCCAGCCTTTGGCTTGGAGTCTCAGCACTCATCTCTTCTGTTTTGGCCAACCCTTCCTCTTACAGCCTCATTTTTTTCCATCCTTCTCCTTGTGCACCAAACCGGGCTGTGACAATGAGGTGACTCATTCCACCTTCCCCTTGTTCCTCAAGGCAAAGCTCCTCCTTGTGCCACTGATTCCTCTTGGCTCCCCCACCCAGCCACGGTGGGGTTTTTAATCCTTTTCCCTGAAAAGCTGCTGCTGTTTCATTATTTAGTCATTTATGGCAATTCTGTATTTCAGGGGCAGCGCGGGGTTGGTTCTCCCCCTTGGTGCTGCTGCTCTGGAGCTGCATCTCCCCAGACACAGGTGTTGGACTCTTTGCTCTCCACCTCATGGATGATCCCAGCACAGCCCGTGGTGGCACCACCCCAGGAAAGGCAGCGTTTCCTCCTCCAGTTGCTGCCTTGGAGGGCTGATTTTGCTCCTTGGGATGGTTCCTTTCTGCTTCCTGTCCAGCCCAGCAAGGGGCCAGAAGGACCTGAGCCCTCAGACTGAGTTCTTGGTGTCTGCTTCCTCTTCTCTCTCCCAAGACTTCTTGGAGGAGCTTTGGTGGCCTGACAAAGCCACTTTCTGGGCCAGTTGTGTTCTTCCCATCACTTGGATTTGTTGTCCTCTCCCTCTGAGATGGAAACTGGAGCAGTGGTGCCAAGGCCGGCCCCTGGCTCTGGTTCCTTGCCCTCAGCACTGGCTGGGTGGCTCCTTGGCTTTCAGGAGGCATCACAAAGGCTTTATTTCCACCCCGTTTCTGCTTTGTCTCCCAGCTGTTCTTTGCAGAGTCCTGGTTGATGAGCTCATGCCTGAAGACACTTTGCCATCAGGGGAGTCCTGCTTGTGCCCTGTCTCTGATACTTGTGCTGGTTGCCTTGTGAGTTCGGTGGGACCAACAAGACCCCCCAGAACCATCCAGTCCCACCAGTCCCACCACAATCCCCCCCAATCCACGTCCCCAAGGGCCACATCCAGACCCCTGTGGGACACCCCCAGACACAGGGACTCCCCCACCTCCCTGGGACACTCATCCCAAGGCCTGACCACTCCTGCAGGGACAATTGTCCCTCCTCTCTGCTCTGCCCCTGCCCTGGGGCACTTCAAGGCCATCTCCTCTGCCCCTTTCCCTCGGGCCATGGCAGAAGAGCCCGACCCCCCTCCCTGCCCCCTCCTGGCAGGGACTTGTGGAGAGCCATGAGGTCCCCCCTGAGCCTCCTCTGCTCCACACAACCCCCCCCAGCCCCCCCAGCTGCTCCAGCCCCTCAGTGTCTGGGGGTCCAGAGCTGCCCCAGGATCTGTGGTGGGACCCCCAGGGCAGTGCAGGTGTGGTTGGTGGGACACCTGGGCCAGGTGTGAGTGGTGGGGATGGTGCAGTGAACGTGTTTCTTCTGGGGGTAGGAGGAGTGGGGAAAAAGTGACCTGTAGACAACAGTCCTTTGGTTGCTTCTCCAGGAGACCCCTCCCCGTGCCCAGCAGAGCCTGCAGGGAGGGGGCTCTGCTCGGGGGGCACAGCCCTGGCACGGCAGGGACGGGCAGGGACTGATGCCCAGCGAGTTCCACCTGCCCAGGAGGGAGAACTTCTCGGCTGGGCAGTGCCCCAGCCCTGAGCAGAGAGCAGAGAGGGGGGAGTCCCCTCCCTGGGGACACTGCAGAGCCCTCTGGACACAGCCCTGTGCCAGGAGCTCTGGGATGGCCCTGCTGCAGCAGGAGGTGGCACCAGCTGAGCCACCAGCTTCTCTCCAAGTGTGGAGCAGCACAGATATTCCTAATGTTTGCCTCCTGCTTGGATGGATTTCCTTTCCCTCCTGTCCACTTCCTGACATGAACATGGGGCTGGACTGGGAGTCTGTGGGTCCATGACAAGGTCACCACTGCTCATCCCTCAGTTCCTCATTCCCAAGCCAAGCCTTGTCCCCCGTGGTTCTGACCAAGCAAACCCCATGGCCATCACTCTGAGTTTGCAGAGGACAAAACCCCCCAGAAATTTTCGGGCAAAAGTTTCCCCATCACTTATTTCTTTACCCACTGGGGTGGCCCTGCTGCAGCAGATGACCCTCTGGGGTCCCTCCAGCGTGGCCCACCCCAGGATTCTGTGCCTTTCTGAGGACAAGGTAAGCAGGAGTGACCCAAGTTCACTGCCAGAGTTCACCAAGTTCACCAAGGGGTGAAACCAGTTGCAAGGGCTCTGGTTTGTGGCAGCAGGAGGGGAAACCAGAGCTGGAATTACAAACCAGACCTTTTGTGCTCTTGCAGGCTCTCCCAGTGCCTCCTCTCTCCCCCGTCTTCTCCTCCCCCTGTCTGTGGTGCTGGAATCAGGGCTGGTCTCCAGGAAGAAATGTTGTGGCTGGTGGGTTGGGTGCCAGGCAGTGCCCTGTCCTGTGCCCTCCCTGGCTCTGAGGAAACCAAGGAACGTGTGTGGGCGCTTCCCTTGGGACAGCCCATCCCCAGCTGGGCTCGTGGCTTCAGGCAGGCTGGGACGAGCCAGGGGGTCTTCTGGCCAGGGAGAAGGAGCAATTCCAGTGCCAAGGTCTCAAAGCCACCAATTAGTCCGTGTTTCCAGAGCCTGTCCACAAGTGGGGAAGGTTGCGAAAATGTGTCCTGTCTGCCAGGCCTGAGTGCAGAGATCTGTGGCTCTTTGTGGTGGCTCTTCTTGTTTGCCTTTGGGTTTGAAGACACTGCCTGTGAAGCTTTGCTGGGTTTGGAAGAGCACGTTGGCCGTGGAGCCACGAGGGGATGTTCTGCCCTGGGGCTGTGGGACAGGGCCTGGTGGGGTTTGGGGACACAGAGCACTGAGCTGACCCAGGAGTGCTGCATTTGAACCTGTGTGGTGGTCAAGGAGGGTTTGTCAGGAGGCACCTCGTGGCTCTCCATGACCCCCTGAGGGGAGGCTGTAGGGGAGGGGTCTCTTCTGCCACAGCTCAAGTGAAAGGAAACGACCTCAAATTGCACCAGGGGAGGTGCAGATGAGATGTTAGAAAAAATAGTGCTAGAGTGGTCAGGCCTTGGAATGAGTGTCCCAGGGAGGTGGTGGGGTCACTGTCTCTGGGAGTGTCCCAGAGGGGTCTGGATGTAGCCTTTGGGGATGTGGATTGGGGGGGATTGTGGTGGTGCTGGTGGCACTGGATGGTCCTGATGGTCTCTTCCAACTTTTAGAATTCTTGGTCGTACCACCCTGGGTCTGTACCTTCCACTCAGGAGAGTGACTTCCAGTTGTGTTACAAGGTGCTTGAGGACTTCCACAAATCTCCTCCTGACTGAGGAGGGTCTGGGGTGTTGGTCTGAGTTCATGAGAGCTGAGTGTGGCTGATGATTCCTTTTCCACTCCCAGCTGGTGCCTCCTCTGTGGCCAAGCAGGCCGGGAGTGACCTTGCTGTGCAGGAGAAGCAATCAGGCTGTACATTGTACTTGGGTTCAGCTGGATGTCCGTCCATCCATCCGTCCATCCATCCATCCATCCATCCATCCATCCATCCATCCATCCATCCCTCCCTCCATCCCTCCATCCATCCATCCCTCCATCCATCCATCCATCCATCCATCCATCCCTCCATCCATCCATCCCTCCATCCATCCATCCATCCATCCATCCCTCCCTCCCATCCATCCATCCATCCATCCATCCATCCATCCATCCATCCATCCTTTGGAGCAGACCTGTTCCTTAGAGCACTTGTGGTTGCTGAGTGGGCACCTTGCAGTTGTTTGCCAGATGTTCTCTCTTGCCCTCCCTGTGGCCCCTGTTGGGTGTCACTGCCCCAGTGCTCTGGAGAGCCCTGGCATGGAGAGCAGGAGGAGGTGCCATCTGACCCTTCGTGCTTTTTGGCTTCCTGGTCCTCAAACTCGTTTTCCTGAGGGGTGGAAACTCTGCCTGGTGGGGTAATTAGTGTGGTAATTAGTGTGGGTTGGTTCCCTCAGTCTGCAGAAGGTGTGGGTGTTGGGCCTGGGAAGGAAGGAGATGCAGGGACTTGGCCAAAGCTCAGCAGTGCCAGGCTGTGTCCTGGGGGCATCAGGCGCAGCGTGGGGAGGGGATTGTCCAGCTCTGCTCTGCACTGGGGTGGCCTCACCTCGAGGGCTGGGGGTGCTCTGGGTGCCACAACGTGGAGAAGGTCTAAAGGTGTTGGAGGGTGTGCAGGGGAGGGAGGTGGGCATGGGGCTGGTCCAGCTGGAGCAGAGGGCACTGAGGGCAGAGCTCAGCGGGGGCTGCAGCTCCTCCCGAGGGGCAGCTCCATCTCTGCTCCCTGGGAGCAGGACCAGCACCCAGGAAGGGCTGGAGCTGTGCCAGGGCAGGCTCAGGGGGCAGCTCAGCACAAGGCTCTGCCCCCAGAGGGTGGTGGGCACTGCCCAGGCTGCCCAGGGCAGTGGGCACGGCCCCGAGGCTGCCACAGCTCCAGGAGCCTTTGGACAGCGGGACAGGGGGAGGGTTGGGGTGTGCTGGGGGTGGCACTGGATGGTCCTGGGGGTCCCTCCCAGCTCAGGGGGTTTCCTGGTTGCCCAAGAGTTGCCCCCTGCCAGCTGAAGGACCGATGGCAAAGGAACAGGGGGCTCTTTGGGGTCCCAGCCCAGACTCGTGTTCCCCCCACTCTGCTCCCCTAAAACGTTCTGCAGAACATCAATGGGCATGGTGGGCCCTCGAGCTGCTCTGCCAGCTGTGCAGGGGCACCCAGTGTGACCCCAGGGCTGTGCCACGGCAAGACTGTGCCATGACTATGCCATGACTGTGCCAGGGCTGTTCCATGGCTATGCCAGGGCAGAGCTCTACCAGGGCAGGGCTGTGCCAGGGCAGTGCTGTGCCAGAGCTGTGCCATGTCTGGACTGTGCCAGGGGAGGACTGTGCCATGCCTGTGCTGTCCCATGGCCGTGCCATGGCTGTGCGGTGCCAGGGCAGTGCCAGGGCAGTGCCCCCCGTGCCCGCAGCACACACACCCTTCATGGACCCTCCCTCCTTTCCCCCAGGCCGAGACGGCGGCGGCGCTGCGGCGCACCCTGGGGGCACTGCTGGCCGAGGGCGCCGTGCTGAGGGGGCTGGAGAACCTGGGCCAGAGGGCACTGCCCTACAAGATCTCCAGGCACATGGAGCGCCACCGCCGAGGATGGTACGTGTGTCCCTGCGGTGCCCCCCGTGCTGCCCCCCACACCCACCTGTGTGGCCCCACCTGTATGACCCCACTTGCATGGTCCCACCTGCGTGGCCCCACCTGAGTGGTCCCACCTGAGTGGTCCCACCTGGATGGTCCCACCTGGATGGCCCCACCTGCGTGGTCCCACCTGGATGGTCCCACCCTGGTGGCCCCACCTTGGTGGTCCTACCTGAATGGTCTCACCTGAGTGGCCCTACCTGCGTGGCCCCACCTGAGTGGTCCCACCTGGATGGTCCCACCCTGGTGGCCCCACCTGCGTGGCCCCACCTTGGTGGTCCTACCTGAATGGTCTCACCTGAGTGGCCCTACCTGCGTGGCCCCTCCTGGATGGCCCCACCTGCATGGTCCCACCTGCATGGCCCCACCTGCATGGTCCCACCTGCATGGTCCCACCTGGATGGCCCCACCTGCATGGTCCCACCTGCATGGCCCCACCTGCATGGTCCCACCTGGATGG
>VXAU01004112.1:29328-46214 GCA_013399695.1 Formicarius rufipectus | reverse complement strand
ATCTCCTGCCCTTTATTCTCTGGGCCGTCCCCTTTCTGTTCCTTCTCATCCTCGTGTTGGTGCAGCCCCCCGGCCGGGCCTGCACAGCTGCTCTGCCCACCATCCTTTGGAGCACAGGGTTATTAATGCTGTTATTGTTAGTCATGTTATTAGTTATCACTGTTATTACTGTTATTATTGTTATTGTTATTAATGTTATTACTGTTATTAACATTATTAATGTCCTTTGTCCCACTTTTTCCAACCCCTCCCTGCCCCAGATGAAGCTCAGCTGCTCTGGCTCCGTGGCACGATGAGTTCTGCACTCGTTGTTGCCACGTGCAGCCTGCAGCACTTGGTTGTGCTTCTGGGAGCAGTTGGAATCGTGGAATTCTGGGATGGGTTGGGTTGGGAGGGACCTCAGAGCCCACCCAGTGCCACCCCTGCCATGGGCAGGGACACCTCCCACCAGCCCAGGCTGCTCCAAGCCCCGTCCGACCTGGCCTGGGACACTCCCAGGGATCCAGGGGCAGCCACAGCTGCTCTGCCCACCCTGTGCCAGGGCTGCCCACCCTCCCAGACAGCAATTCCTTCCCAATATCCCACCCATCCCTGCCCTCTGGAAGTTTGAAGCCATTCCCCCTGTCCTGTCCCTCCATCCCTTGTCCCACGTCCCTCTCCAGCTCTCCTGGAGCCCCTTCAGGCACTGGAAGGGGCTTTGAGATGTTTCTGGAGCCTTCCCTGCTCCAGGAGGACCCCCCAGCTGTCCCAGCCCCATCCAGGACATCCCAGGTGCTCCTGTTCCCTGGGAAGCCCGAGCAGGTGCGTTGATGTTGGGCTCCTTGAGGAGCAGGAGGAGGTGCTGGGGGACCACCCTGTGCCCAGGCTGCTCCTGGAGCCTCCCCTGGACCGGTGCTGCCTCTCCAGGGACTGGGAAGTGTTGCTAAGCAACTGCTGTGCCTGTGGGAATCACAGTGCCAATCAGCAGTGTGCCATGGCCTGGCACTGTGCTGCTCCTCCTCCTCCCTGCCCTGGCACTGTGCTCTTCATTTCTGGCCTCCCTGATGGTCCCTGAGCAGACAGGACCCCTCAGGTGGGTGTGAAGGTGCTGGTGGCACCCCAGTCATACCAGAGGGGTGGGGTGTGCCCTGGGCAGCTGCTGCCAGTGGGTCATGGTGGGCAGTTCATGGGACAAGGACATAGAGGGTGTAGAACACACACCCAGTGCCCAGCTGGGACAGGAACCGCCACCCAGTGCCCAACTGGGACAGGACCAGCCACCCAGTGCCCAACTGGTTCCAGCTGTGATAACCAGGACAGATGTGGGGGCAGGACCAGCCACCCAGTGCCCAACTGGGACAGGACCAGCCACCCAGTGCCCAACTGGTTCCAGCTGTGATAACCAGGACAGATGTTGGGGCAGGACCAGCCACCCAGTGCCCAACTGGTTCCAGCTGTGATAACCAGGACAGATGTGGGGGCAGGACCAGCCACCCAGTGCCCAACTGGGACAGGAACAGCCACCCAGTGCCCAGCTGGTTCCAGCTGTGATAACCAGGACTCTGAGCACGGCTGTTAAAATAAACGTAGGTCCTCCAAAGGCCCCTCTTGGGGTGTTCTCGCTTTGAGACCTGACAGTGCAGCTTCTGTGTTTAGGTAATTATGGAAATGGTGCTGTGGGCACTCTGAGTCCTCCTGAAGAACCAAACTTTGAAGCCTCTGCTTTGCTGAGACTGAAACTGAAGCTGAATTAGCAGCTCATTGGTGTTTCTGAGATTCGTTGCCACAGGAGAACGTAAATATTTTGTTTTTAAAGTGTCATTGGAGCAGCAAAATGAACACAAATGCTGTTCAGCTCGGTGATGGATAAAATGTGACAAGGACAGGCTGGGTTGGGTGTGGGAATCCAGTTTCTTTGCCCATGTCCCTGTCCAGCTCAGTAATTAGGCATGGACTCATGGAATGGGTTGGGTTGGGAGGGGTCCTGAAGATCATTTAGCTTCAGCCCTCCCTGGGCAGGGGACCTTCCAGCAGACCAGGTTGCTCCAACCTGGCCCTCAGCTCTTCCAGGGGTGGGGAGTCCCCAGCTCTGGGCACCTCTGGGACCTTTGGCTCTGCTGGAAACACATCTGTGTAAGTCACGGGGCATGTTCCAACTTCTCCTGGTTCCACAAAGCCCCCGAGCTTGGGAGCTGCCCTGGCACGAGATCAACAAACAGCTCGGGGTGTTGCAGGGGGAAGGAGATCCGGAGTGTCCTCTGCCAACCACCCACCTGGAGATCATTCTCTCTGCTCTAGCTGGGAGGTGAAATGATGGCTCCTTGGTAGAACCTTCTCTGGATGCTCCCAGGCTTCAACAAAACCCTCCTCCACCCCCGGGGTGAAAACCAACTCCTGCAGAGTTAAAGGGCCTTCTCCTGCAGATCCCAACAGGTCTGGCTTTGCTCAAGTGGAGCCTCTTGGAGGTTCTCATGGTGATTCGAGGCCAAAGAGAAGGAGAACCTGGTTAAAGGGCTGCAACCTTCCCTTCCTCAGTTCCCCCAAAGTCAGGTCACGGTTGATGCACAACCTGTTTCTGCTCAGACTTCACAACATCTGGAGCTGGTTCGGCACGGAGGAGCTCCGGGTCCGCCCTGGGAGGAGAACAGAACCAGCTGCAGAGGCTGTGGTTGTGCCCAGCTGGGGATGTTCTGCTCGACTGATGGTCTCCTTCCACTAGGTGGGGCTTTCTTCATGGATGACTTCAACCATGGCTCTGCCTTCAAATTCTCGGGTCCACATGCTTGGACTTTGTGTGGGGATGTCCCCCAGGTGTGGGGGTGTCCCCCAGGTGTGATGATGTCC
This sequence comes from Formicarius rufipectus, assembly GCA_013399695.1. NCBI lineage: Eukaryota > Metazoa > Chordata > Aves > Passeriformes > Formicariidae > Formicarius > Formicarius rufipectus. Next base: position 43,391 of record VXAU01004112.1, on the reverse strand, counting down.
CCCAGGTGTGGGGATGTCCCCCAGGTGTGGGGGTGTCCCCCAGGTGGGATGATGTCCCTGAGGTGTTGGGGATGTCCCCCAGGTGTGATGATGTCCCCCAGGTGTGGGGGTGTCCCCCAGGTGTGATGATGTCCCCCAGGTGTGGGGGTGTCCCCCAGGTGTGATGATGTCCCCCAGGTGTGGGGGTGTCCCCCAGGTGTGATGATGTCCCCCAGGTGTGGGGGTGTCCCCCAGGTGTGGGGATGTCCCCCAGGTGTGGGGATGTCCCCCAGGTGTGCAGATGTGTTGGGGACCTTTCCCCTCGCACTGGAGGTTCAGGTGGGGGTTTAGTGCCCCCCAAACCCTGTGCCCTGGAGGTGCCCACGCTCTCCATGCCTGTGGCAGCACCGTGGGCAGCTGTGGTGGCCTCTCACCCGGGTGGGGTGGGAATCAGCCACTCGTGGGGGTCCTGAGCTGCTCCACGGGGGGACAGGGGGGTCACAAACACCTCAGGACTCCCTGTGGACCTTCACCCTCTGCTGCCCCGTTTTCCACCCCACGTGCTGCTCTGGAGCGTCACTTTCCAGGGCCTCCAGGCAGGTCAGGGAGCTTTCACCCTCATGGTCTTCACAGTCATTTCTTTCATTTTAACATCCTTTCCCTTAATTATTTTTAATTACTTTGTTTTCCCCCCGTGCTGTGCTACAGGCTGGGGGCAGAGGGGCTGGGAAGTGGCCCTGGGGGTGCTGTGGCAGGGGCTGGGCACGAGCCCGGGTGTGCCCAGGTGTGCCCAGGTGGGCAAGGAGGCCAAGGGCACCTGGGCTGGATGGGGAATAGAGTGGGCACAGCCCCAGGGCAGGGACTGTGCCCTGTGCTGGCACTGCTGGGGCACCTCCAGGGCTGGGCCAGGTCTGGGGTCTCAGGGGAGAGACACGGAGGGGCTGGAGCGTGTCCAGGGCAGGGAAGGGAGCTGGGAAGGGGCTGGAGCAGCAGGAGGGGCTGAGGGAGCTGGGGGGGCTCAGCCTGGAGAAAAGGAGGCTCAGGGGGGACCTTGTGGCTCTGCAAGTCCCTGCCAGGAGGGGGGAGCCGGGGGGGGTCGGGCTGTGCTCCAGGAACAGGGACAGGAGCAGAGGGAACGGGCTCAGGTGGGACAGGGCAGGGCCAGGGGGGCCAGCAGGAGGAATTCCTGCCTGGAAAGGGTGGGCAGGCCCTGGCAGGGGCTGCCCAGGGAGGTTTGGAGTGCCCAGCCCTGGAGGTGCCCAAGGCAGGAGTGGCCGTGGCACTCAGAGCTCTGGGCTGGGGGACAAGGTGGGCATCGGGCACGGGGTGGGCTCCGTGGGCTGGGGGGGCTTTGCCAGCCTCAGGGATCCCGGGATATCCCCTCATTATTTAATTAGCTGAGCAGTCCCTGCCCAGCCCTTGGCAAGGGGCATTTCTGCGAAGGGCAGTGCCCCCGGGTTGCTGCTCTCTCTGGGTGACCTCCATGGGTGCTGCTCCCCAAGCCCCACCTTCGGAGCTGCACCTGGAGCCTCCCCGGTGCTGCCCTCGGGGCTCGGAGGGACTCCCACCCACATTATTCCTTGAGAAGCCCAAAGCAACACTTTTCCCAGCCCTCCCTGCCACCACAGGGTCACCCTGAGCGTGGCCTTGCCCTTCAGCCCTGCAGAGGAAGAGCAGGTGCCCCAGGAGAGCAGAGCATCTCCCCCATTCCGGTGTCCTGAGGGTGCCAAGGGCATTTAGGAACCCAAATCCCCTCATTTCGATGGGGTGGCCTCAATGAGAACGAGCCCTGCGGTGGTTCCCTCCAGCTGTTCTCCCATTTTCCACCTCAGCACGTTCCTCAGGACGTCTTCTTCCCTTCCCCTCTCCCACCTCCTCGAGGGAGGACAATTTTGGGGCCACCCGGCCTCATCCAAGCCCCCCAACACGCGGCAGTTCCCCCTCAGTCCCCAGGCTGACAGAGTTGGGTTTTTCAGGGGGATTTCAGGGTGAGCTTTGCTGCGGGTTCTCTGGAGTTCCACACAGTCCACTCGCAAGCGCCACATCTCAGTGTCTCAGGGTCAAGGTTCTGGGAGGTTCTGCCTCGGATGTGTTAGAAATGGTCACTGAGATGGGAGTGGGGGATGTCTTCCTCTTTGTTTTAAATTTCGGTTCTCTGCAAAGGCACGTCCTCCTTTCACTGGAACCTCGTTAGATTTGGGGGTTTTCCCCCTCTTAATGCATTATTTTCCTACACTCCCCTGTGCTGCCCTGCCTTTCAGTCCTCCCTCTGCCTGCAGCCAAGCAGGAGGACAGAAATAACCACGGGCCCGGAGTGAATCAGTGGAATTTTCCTGCCTCTCTCCCGCGGTGACTCCTCGAGAGCGTGGATGCTTTGACATTTCTCAAATCAGTTTTCCCCCCTCCCTCGTTCCCGGTGTTTTGCCCTGAGCCTCCCCTGGGATTTGGGGTCGTTTCCTCCACGAGCAGCTGTGTCTCGGGGTGGGGAGGAGGCTCTGCCTGTGCCTTTTGGGCTCGAGCCCCCTCGGGTCCCTCCTGGATTGTGCAGCCCCCTCGGTGCTTCTCTTCCCTTCGGGCAGGAACAGCGTCCTGTGCCTGCCCCCTGCCCTCCTGCCCCTTCCCTGCCCAGGGGGCATCCCTGCCTGGAGGTGCCAGGGGGCAATCCCTGCCTGCAGGGGCTGGGGGGACACACAATCCCTGCCTGGAGGGGCTGGGGGGACACACAATCCCTGCCTGGAGGGGCTGGGGGGACACACAATCCCTGCCTGGAGGTGTCAAGGGATGGTCCCTGCCTGAAGGTGCTGGGAGGACAAACACAATCCCTGCCTGGAGGTGCCAGGGGTCAATCCCTGCCTGGAGGTGCTGGAAGGGGACACCATCCTTGCCTGAAGGTGCTAAGGGGTGGTCCCTGCCTGGAAGTGCCAATGGGGTCGATCCCTGCCTGGAGGTGCCAGTGAGGTCCCTTGCCTGGAACAAGGCAGTGAAGTGCAGGACACCTCTTGGCTTCCTCCGGTGCCCTGGAGCGTGAAGAACCTCTTGCAGAGTGGTGGCTGAGCTCCTGAAGGAGCTGCAGATCTTCAGCAAAGGAATTTATTGTGGGAATCTGGGGAAGGGTCCATCGAGCAGCAGCTGAGGGCACGGGGCTGGTCCAGCTGGAGCAGAGGGCACTGAGGGCAGAGCTCAGCGGGGGCTGCAGCTCCTCCCGAGGGGCAGCTCCATCTCTGCTCCCTGGGAGCAGGAGCAGCACCCAGGAAGGGCTGGAGCTGTGCCAGGGCAGGCTCAGGGGGCAGCTCAGCACAAGGTGAGAGTGGTGGGCACTGCCCAGGCTGCCCAGGGCAGTGGGCACGGCCCCGAGGCTGCCACAGCTCCAGGAGCCTTTGGACACCAGGGAGGGTTGGGGGGGGCTGGGCAGGACACTGGATGGTCCTTGGGGGTCCTTCCCAGCTCAGGGCATTCCATGATTCCAATGACTAACAAGAGTTCCATCCAACTTTCCATCTTTGAAGCCAAGAGCTCTGATTTCCACCATCTGCTGCCCCAAAGTCCCAGAGGGTCCTACTGGAAGCCCCTCCCTGAGCGACCCCAGCAGCAGCTCCCCACACAGCAGAGGTGCCAGTGCAGGTGTTGGGCTTCACCCTCAGCACATTTCTCCTTGCAGGTACTTCCTGGTGGACCTGGAGGCCCCTCCCTCCATTGTCTCGACCATGATGGAGCACCTGGGGCGGGACATCGATGTCATCAGGAGGGGCTTCATTAAACACCCCGTGTCCAAGGCAGAGGAGTGCGGTGGCATCGTCCCCGTCAGCCCCGAGGAGCTGCTCAAAGGCAAGAAGAAGAAGTGAAGGTCCCCGACCCCCCTTTGGACACGAGTGTGTCCCTCAGGGCCCTGCACACCCAGGTTTGCCCATGGAGGTGTGGAGAAGCCCCACCACGTTGTTGTTGGTTGTACCATCTTCTTTCTGCTTCCAACCCTTTGAACTTGCTTTATCTCCAGGCTCATTTCCACATTTGACGGCTCTGAAAATGGCTTTGATTTTCTCTTAATGAAGGTTTATCCATCAGCAGGGCACTAAAAATAGCCAGAGATTATTCAGAATGTCTGTATTTCCCCAGGGGGTCGAGAAATCTGGGGGGCAAACAGAGAGGGAGGGGATGGGGTGTGCTGGGGGCTCTGCTTTTGGCTTGTTTTGGGGGGGGAAACGAGGAATAAAAGCCTGATTAAAAATAAAACTTGACTCATTTTGTGAGAGCATTAAAGGTACGAGATGAAAAATAACTTGCAGTGCCAAAAGGCACGGCAGAGCCTTTAAGGGAATAACTCTGCTTGTGGTGCAGGTCAAAAATTCTTCTCTCCAGAGGCTTCCCAAGGGCAGCTGGGAGCCTGCTCCTGGTTTAGGTGAGCAGGAGAATGAAAGGTGCTTTGTTTCACCACCACCTTCCCTGCAGGTCCAACAGCCACCCTGCAAAAATATCCCTCGCAGGGACAGGAAGAAACCACAAACATGTTGTTAAAATGAGTCCTATTTGATGGAAGGTGTGCTCCCCACCCCTGGGAGGGTCCCAGGCCCGTTGGAGGCAGGAATTGCTCTCTTCTGACACCAGNGGTGAGCAGGAGAATGAAAGGTGCTTTGTTTCACCACCACCTTCCCTGCAGGTCCAACAGCCACCCTGCAAAAATATCCCTCGCAGGGACAGGAAGAAACCACAAACATGTTGTTAAAAGGAGTCCTATTTGATGGAAGGTGTGCTCCCCCACCCCTGGGAGGGTCCCAGGCTCGTTGGAGGCAGGAATTGCTCTTCTGACACCAGCACAGGTTCCTTCTGCCCCGAGAGGCTCCAGGGGCCTGTCCAGCACTGCCAGGAGCTCAGCAGAAATGTCCCTCCCACAATCACAAAGGAGTTTGGGATGGGAAGGACCTGAAAGACCATCCCATCCCACCTCCTGCCATGGTTCCACCAGCCCAGGCTGTTCCAAGCCCCATCCAACCCGGCCTGGGACACTCCCAGGGGTGGCACATCCACAACCTCTCCGGCTCACCACCCTCACAGGGACGAATTTCTTCCAAGGATTTTAATCTGACCCTGCTCTCTGTCACTCTGAAGCTGCTCCCCCAGTCCTGTCGCTCCAGGCTCCTCTAGAAGGTCCCTCTCCACCTTCAGGTCCTGGAAGGTCTCAATTCTGAGAGGAACCCCCCAGTTGTTTCCAGCTCATGACCTGTAAGAACAGGCTTGAAACTCCCGAGCTTTGCTTTAACCATCAGGTTCCCTCTAGTTTGGATTCCACGGTTCCCTCTTCTCAGACTTTGCTGCTGGCAGGAATTTGGTGGAACATCCCTCTGAAGAGCTCTTGGAAAAACAACATCTACAGCAAATGAGATGCTCCCTAAACTCATTGGGACCAACCTCTCCACCCACTGAGGCAGAACAGGGACTGGAAAGAGACTTATTATTGTGTCCTTTCCTAGAACTTGGAGGTTTGGCCAGAAGTGAGGATTGATGGGCAGCCAAACCCTCTGTTTTCCCAACAGCTCCCTGAAGGAAGATCAGAAATCTTCCCTGCTCGTTCCGTGACCTGAGGAACGTGTTGCTTTCGTGGTGCTGCTTCAGCAGACCCTTAGAGACCCTCAGGCTCGGCTGAGGGACCACCCTGGGCTGCTGCTCCTCTCTGGGCAGGGCTGGGGGAGCCACCCCTGCCCACTGGGAAGGGGGACACTGAGGCACCGCAGCTCTGGGCTGTCCCAGGTTCCTCCCCAAGGTCCTTCTGCTGGAGGAGAGGCAGGCTGTGAACCTGGCTCTGACTTGGTCCTGCTGGGGTGTTGTTGTGCTCAGGTTGCCAAGCCAGTCCTGGTTGGAGAGTGTTGGGTGGCACGGTGGGACTGGGGCTTGGTGAGATCCTGGTGGGGCTTTGTGAGAGGGGGACACTCCACTGCAGCAGCACGAGCTCCTGGCTGAGCTCTGTAGGAGCAGAGAAGCTGTGGACACCCAGATGGACACCCAGAGCAGCTTGGCTGCCCCATCCCTGGAAGTGCCCAAGGCCAGGTGGGAGGGGGCTGGGATTGTCCTGGGCTCTTACCGTGTCCAACACGGGCTCCGCTTGGGCTGCAGCCACAGGAGGTGCCTGTGATGGACAGAGGTGGCAGCAATTCCTCTTTGATGGTCCTTGGATGTTCCACAGGAGTTCTGGGGGGGTGTGGTGAGTGCTGGTGCTGCACATCTTTCTCCTTCCTCCCTTTTTCCTGCTGTATCCACCATCCTCTGCCGTCCCTGCCCAGGCGCTGCCAAGCTGACCTGCCCAGGAAACCTGGTGACAATGTTGGTGGCGAGTGTCCTGTTGTGGCTGGGATGGAGTTATTGTCCTCCTGGGGCTGGAGGATGGGATGCTGGTGGTTTGGTTGCTGCTCAGGGCAGGGACTTTCCAGCTCCCCACACTCCCCTGTCCTTGTGGAACGGAGGACTGTCCATCCCTGGGGGCTGGAGGAGAAAATGGGCAAACCTTGAGGGCTGAGCTGAAGAGAGTTTGACAGGAGACAGAGTGAAGGGAAAATGAAGAAAAACAAATAAAATGAAAAAGGGAAGATAGAGTGGTGGAATGGGTTGGGTTGGGAGGGACCCCAAAGCCCACCCAGTGCCACCCCTGCCCTGGGCAGGGACACCTCCCACCAGCCCAGGCTGCTCCAAGCCCCGTCCAACCTGGCCTGGGACACTCCCAGGGATGGGGCAGCCACAAATTCCCTGGATAAACATTCCCAGAGCCTCCCAAGGGACAATTCCCTCCCAAAATCCCATCTGACCTGCCCTCCCTCAGCTTCAGGCCATTCCCTTGTCCTGTCACTGCTTGTCCAAACTCTCTCTCCAAATTTGGTCCCCTAAAGGGCTGAGTGAAGCCAAACCCATCCCTGACAGGAGCACTTCTGCTCTCCCCTAAAACCAGTGCCACCAGTGAAAAAGGGGCTTGGGGCACGAATTGGTCCTGCCAGGGGTGTCCTTGTGCCTGCCCAGCTTTGCAACAGCGGGTTAGTTCCCAGCTGACAAAAAGCTTCTTTCACCTCCGAGGGAAAGACCGACCTGACAAGCAGGGACACCAGAAATGAGTGACCAGGCTTCAGCAGGGTTAGGGTGAAACTACAGACAATGTTTGTGTCTCCATTTAAAAATGACGGAGAGAAATAAAAAGAGCCAAATTATCTATTTCTCTGTCTATCCCCCAATTTTAAACCTCCGATAACACTTAACACAGCACCACGTCCTGGGTGTGGTCTCTGAAACGGGAACATAACATTTCAGTCCCTGCCAGTCTTTGGGCAATGCTGTCTAACCCTCAGTGACAGAGAACAATCCCCCCGAGCTGCTGAGGGTCTCCTGCCACCCTGGGGGCTGAAGTTGTAAGAAAGACAGCAGCAGGATTCCTGTGGTGCTGGGTGAGTGGCAGGAGCTGAGGCTCTGTGTTTCCATGGATATCGAGTTCCCAGGTTCTGGCTCCTTCCTTTCCTACGTGAGGATCAATAGTGAGGAGGGAGGAGGACTCAGGGCAGGGTTTCTCTGGGAGCAGAAACATCAGTGCTCCAAAGTGCAGGCAGGATGAGCCTGGACACAGAGCCTGGGCACGGCCCAGACCCCTGTGGGATGCAAAGTGTCTGGGAACCATCTCGGCCACCTGGAATGGCTTGGGTTGGAAGGGCCTCAAAGCCCACCCAGTGCCACCCCTGCCATGGGCAGGGACACCTCCCACCAGCCCAGGCTGCTCCAAGCCCCATCCAACCTGGCCTGGGACACTCCCAGGGATCCAGGGGCAGCCACAGCTGCTTTGCCCACCCTGTGCCAGCAATTCCTTCCCAATATCCCATCCATTCCTGCCCTCTGGCAGTCTGAAGCCGTTCCCCTTGTCCTGTCCCTCCATCCCTTGTCCCCAGTCCCTCCCCATCTCTCCTGGAGCCCCTCCAGGCAGGAGTTCCTCTGCAGGTGTTCTGTGCCTGGGAGGGCTCAGATCCCAGAGGAGCAGCATTCCCTGTGTGCAGCTTCCCGGTGAATCCCACCTCGTAATTCCCACTGCCCTGGACATTCCCTGGATCCAGGGGGGCACTGGGAACACCCCTGGGCAAACCCCCTTAGCTGGGCAGAGCAGCAGCCCCTCGGAGGACTCAGGGCTTGGAGCCCCATGGCCTTGCAGGAAGGACAAGAGTGGTGTCCCTCCTGGGAGAATCCACAGGAATGTTGGGAGCTCTTTCCCCAGGGAATGTGGCCGATCCTCCACAACCACTTGGAGTCCCACAGTTGCTGGTTTGACCCCAAGGGTTTGCTGAGGGCTTTTTGGGAGGTTGAAATCAAGAAGAACAGAAGTTCCTCGTTCTTGTAAACACCCACATGGTTTGTTTTTGTGGAATCACAGAATTCCTGAGGCTGGCAAAGCCCCCCCAGCCCCCGGAGCCCACCCCGTGCCCGATGCCCACCTTGTCCCCCAGCCCAGAGCTCTGAGTGCCACGGCCACTCCTGCCTTGGGCACCTCCAGGGCTGGGCACTCCAAACCTCCCTGGGCAGCCCCTGCCAGGGCCTGCCCACCCTTTCCAGGCAGGAATTCCTCCTGCTGTCCCCCCTGGCCCTGCCCTGTCCCACCTGAGCCCGTTCCCTCTGCTCCTGGCCCTGTTCCTGGAGCACAGCCCGACCCCCCCCGGCTCCCCCCTCCTGGCAGGGAGGGTTTTATTCCATTTATTTCTCCTTGCATCTGCAGGAGAACCTGTGTTTATTTTACTATTATTTGCTATATTGTAATTTTGATTACATTTATATTAATGATAACAATGTAACCTATAAATGCCTTACAGTTATTTCTTATCTCTTACATCGCTATTTCCCAGCCCTGTTGATTTCAATCCAGCTCGAGAACTTGCTGATGCCATCCAGGTCCAGAACCCAGAGCTCTCCTCAAAGCTTTCTAAGAAACATTCCTTGGGAAATCATGACCCCCCCCAGCTCTTGGCAGAGGGCAGACCCTCCAGGAGGGTCCTGCCCCTCGGACCTGCCCCCCAGAACCGCCAGCCTGGAGGGTCTCTGGGGGGTTGCAGCCCTCCTGCAGCTCACAGGAGACCCCGAGGGGGTGGCACTGGCAATGAGTGGGGCACAGGAGGGCGGGAGAGCAGAACTGGCTGCGATGGAGCCGCTGTCACTTCTCCTTGAGGAGGAGAACCCTTGTCTTGCTTGTCTCCCACAGGACCTTCCGAGGCAGGTGCTGGGATCAGGAGGTTTGGGATGGAAAGTTGCCGAGGAATGAAGTGGATTTCTACTCTTTTCCTCCTGCTGCACGTTTTGGTTTGGAAAACAACCTGGTTTTACAGGATTCCAATGTTGGGTTTTATTTAATTCCATTTTTATTCTGGTTTTATTTTGTGTTTTTCATTGTTTCAAACTCTTGCTGGATACTGTGAGTGCTGCTGGCACTGATGTTGCACTTTGGGAGTGACACACAGTCCAAACATCCCCTCTCTTGAATGTTAAGGTTTGATTTTATTCTAAATGTCATTCAGAGCAGCCTCTGCTCCGTGTTCCCTGGAATATTTCATCTCCCTTTCTTCTCTGTGTCAAAGCAGCAGAGTATCCTGTGAGAGGCAGAAGGATGTTTTGATCCCTCTCAGGCAGCAACTGCCCTTGGTGATGATAAAAATAACACTTTTGGGGGAGAAGAGGAGGATCTTTCAACGCTGGCGTGTCATGTTATGACATGTCCTTGTTAGTCAGAGCACAGTTCTCGTGCTCAGCCAGGAAATACCAGGAAAAGAGGAAGTGAGGGAACTTCCATAAAATAGGATGTGTTTCACAAGGAAGGCTCAAAGTCCCCAAACTGACTCTTAACCAACTGAACCAGCTCTTTCACCAGCCCAGAGCAGCTGTGGCTGCCCCACCCCTGGGAGTGTCCCAGGCCAGGCTGGATGGGGCTTGGACACACCTGGGCTGGTGGGAGGTGTCCCTGCCCATGGCAGGGGGTGGCACTGCGTGGCCTCAAGGTCCCTTCAGTTCCAAACCATTCCATGATTCCAGCTTCAGTCTGAGCCCACAGAGAAGCAGATGACTGTGCTGGGAAGGCCACTCCCTTCTCCTGACCTCTCCCTTTCATGGGAATGCTCGTGGTCCCGATGCCAGTGCAGCGGTGGCAGTGCCAGGAGGATCACCCCAAACCCGGGGAACATCTGTTTGCAGACGCATTATGGAATTGTACAATCCCAGAATGGTTTGGGTTGGGAGGGACCCCAAAGCCCACCCAGTGCCACCCCTGCCATGGGCAGGGACACCTCCCACCAGCCCAGGCTGCTCCAAGCCCCGTCCAACCTGGCCTGGGACACTCCCAGGGATCCAGGGGCAGCCACAGCCGCTCTGCCCACCCTGTGCCAGGGCTGCCCACCCTCCCAGAGGAGGATTTTTGTAGGACAGAAACCACATTTGGGTGCTCTTCTGGGGGCATCTTGTTCTCTTTTTAAGCTCTTTTGACGTGCAGGGCCTGGAGGGGTTTGGGCAGGTTGAGGTTCCTGCCAGGAAAGGTGCAGAGCTGTGCTGGCCTCCCAGCCACCCAACCAGGGACTGAGTTTTGTGAAGGTACCTATTTCTGGAAGGACCTGGCTTGATTCCACCCATGCTCATGGATTTCCTATGACCTGGAGAGGTTTCCTTCCAAGCCCTGCTGCTGCCCTGCCCTGCAGCACCTCGGGCTGGTTTGTTTTAGTCCTTCGGGCCATTGGTTTCTCCAGCTCAGTTTTGGCTCCTCTGATGTCCCTCTTGTTTTTGCTCCCAAGTCATTCATCACTCCATCGTGCCTGGTTTGCCAAACATGTCAGGCCAGCCTGAAGGACCTCTTGAAGTTCCCCATGGAGCCACATGTTCTCTCCTCAGGGCCCTTGGTGGGGAGCTCCCCGTGGTGCTGGCTCTGTGTGGCCCCAGGTGTTGGGGCTCTTCTCCCCCTTTCAACGAGTCCATGACTCTCCTCCCGCCCCGTGGCACAAGGAGACATTTCTGATGCCTTTGTCAGAGGGGATGATTTAGGACTTCACAAGATGCTTGTTCCAAGAGGGTTATTCCTCCTCTATTGTTCCTTAGGTCCTTGTTCTCCTTGGCTTGGAAGCACAACAGACCAAGCGACTGCTGGCAACTGTCCTGTGGGCAGGACCAGGGGAGCTGGGACCTGCAGGAAGAGCCTTGCTCGGGTTCATAGGTGGCCTCCCACCGGGGGACAGGCAGCTTGGAAGCTGGGGGAAGTCACCCTGAAGTCATAAAATCCCAGGATGATGGAATGGGTTGGGTTGGGAAGGAGGTTAAAGCTCACCTGGCTCCAATCCCTGGGCAGGGATGGGGGCAAGGACAGGGACGGGGATGGGAACGGGGACAGGGATGGGGATGGGGACAGGGATGGGAACAGGGACAGGGATGGGAACAGGGACAGGGATGGGGATGGGAACAGGGATGGGGATGGGAACGGGGACAAGGATGGGGATGGGAACAGGGATGGGGATGGGAACGGGGATGGGACAGGGACGGGACAGGGATGGGACAGGGACGGGATCAGACGGGGATTGGGCAGGGATGGGACGGGGATGGAGATGGGACGGGGACGGGACCGGGATTGGACAGGAATGGGGATGGGACGGGGACGGGACAGGAATGGGGATGGGACAGGGACGGGACAGAGATGGGGGTGGGCGCGGGACAGGGACGAGCCCGCGGCAGGTGGCAGTGCCCGCCCGCCTTTGGGATACCCCGCCCGGGCCACCGCCCCCTGGGCACGCGGTATTGGTGTGAAGGAGACTGCGTGACCGCAGTTTGGCTCAGGCTGGGAAAGGTTTCCGAGCTGAACTGCTCCCCCAGCGCTGCGAGGGCCATCGCTAAGCCGAGTCCCCNGGGACAGGGATGGGGACAGGGATGGGGATGGGGACAGGGACAGGGATGGGGACAGGGACAGGGATGGGGACAGAGATGGGGACAGGAACAGAAATGGGAACAGGGATGGGGACAGGGGTGGGGATGGGGACAGGGATGGGACCAGGGACAGGGATGGGGACAGGGATGGGGACAAGGACAGGCTCCTCTCCACCAGACTGGCTGCTCCGTGTCCCATCCAGCCCTGGCAGTCACCTGCTCAGAAGTGCCAGGAGAGCTGAGCCAGGTGCCTTCGTTCCCCAGCAGGACCACGGGAGATGCTGGGCAGCAGCTCCTGTTGCTGCCTGTGGGCACAGACCTTCCCCAGCTCCCTTCCCAGAGGACACACCTTCTCCTGGAGCTGGATGTGGCCTCACACACGGTGAGGGAGCTGCTCACCTTGAGCAGGTCACTGGGTTTCCTCCCTGCTGGGAAGCTGCAGGAGCTGCCAGGAGAAGGGCTGGATTCCCTGCTGGAGGAGTCTCGAGGTTCTGACACCGTCCTGGTCGCCCCTTGCAGCCTCAGCCAGGAGGAGTGTTGGGTTTTGGGGCAGCTGACGTTTTGGGTCCCAAGGTCAGCCTGGTCTGACAGCAAACCAGGACCGGCTGAATTTCCCCACCACAAGAAAGATGTGGAGTGTTGGGACAGGATGGTCCCACCAGAGCTGGAGCCCCCCTGCTCTGGGACAGGCTGGGAGAGCTGGGGGGGGCTCACCTGGAGAAGGGAAGGATCCAGAGAGACCTGAGAGCCCCTTCCAGAGCCTAAAGGGGCTCCAGGAGAGCTGGAGAGGGACTGGGGACAAGGGATGGAGGTACAGGACAAGGGAATGGCTTCCCAGTGCCAGAGGATAATGAGAAGGAATTCCTGGCTGGATAGATGGGATATCGGGAAGGGATCCTTGAGTATGAGGTCTGGAGCTGTGGGGCAGAGGAGTCTGGAGCTGTGGGGCAGAGGAGTCTGGAGCTGTGGGGCAGAGGAGGTTTGGAGCTGTGGGGCAGAGGGGGTCTGGAGCTGTGGGGCAGAGGAGGTTTGGAGCTGTGGGGCAGAGCAGGGTTGGAGCTGTGGGGCAGAGGAGGATTGGCGCTGAGGGGNGAGTCTGGAGCTGTGGGGCAGAGGAGGTTTGGAGCTGTGGGGCAGAGGGGGTCTGGAGCTGTGGGGCAGAGGAGGTTTGGAGCTGTGGGGCAGAGCAGGTCTGGAGCTGTGGGGCAGAGGAGGTTTGGAGCTGTGGGGCAGAGCAGGTTTGGAGCTGTGGGGCAGAGGAGGTTTGGAGCTGTGGGGCAGAGCAGGTTTGGCAGGAAGGAACTCTCTTCACACCCCATTGTGCATATTTTAAACGCCAATACACTCCGTCAAAACTATCCCACAGCACACGACTGTGGCTAAATATTGACTAAGAGAAATGTCATAAAATCGGGGCATCCACACACTTCTTATCCAGCTTTATTGTAACGTTTTTAGTAGAGCTGCACACGTGTATCTCTCAGCAGAACATCAGCAGGCTCCCTCTGAGGTCACTGCTGGCCAAGGTCGTTTGGCAGATTCCAAAGATTCCCAGTTTTCACTGGGGCTTGTCTGGGAAGCTGCTTTTGGCTCCCTGGGCTGCAAACGTGCACGTTCTCCAGCTCTGGGCAGGTGCCACTGTGGGATCTCGTTCCTGGGATAATCCATCCTGGTTTTCCTGAACATGCTCAGCTCCCAGTCAAGGCTCAACAGGCAGGGCTGGAGCACAGATTGGCTGGGACTTGCTTACCAATGGTTCCTGTCTTGGGTCTCTGGAGCTGAATTTTAGTAGCAGGGGGGACTTCCAGGATGGTTCCTGTTGGGAGCTGCCAGAAGCTTCCCCTGTGCTGTGGAGCCAAGGACAGCCAGGGCCAGGAGGGACCTCCTGCTGGTGGCCAAAGGGGAGACAATGAAGAATCCCAGTGCCAGCTCTGGGAGAACAGAGGGAAGAATTGAGGAGTGTGGGGCAGTTGGGAATTCCAGCCATGGGAGAACAACACAGAGACCAAGGTGGGAGCAGGAGGAGGAGAAGGAGGGAGCCCACGGGAGCAGGGGGGTGCGAGGAAGGACTGAAAGCTACTTCCCCTTCCCTCTCCCTGAAGCCCCTGGAGATCCCTCGGGGTGCACAGACCCCCCTGCAGCCCCTGGAGGAGCAGGTGGATGCAGAAGGAGCTGTTGCCCTGGGGGAG
>VXAU01004112.1:8384-25312 GCA_013399695.1 Formicarius rufipectus | reverse complement strand
GGGGGGGGTGGAGGGTGGGCAGCTGCCTTTGGGGGGCAAGGGCAGCATTCCCCCCGTGCCCAGGGGGTCTCCAGCTCTGGGATGGCAAACCCCCATGGGGGGGCTGCACACGGGGCATGTTGTGGGGTTGTTTTGAGGTCGGTGTGGGCAAAGGGAGGAGTGCTGGGACCTGCACTTTGGTGGCAACAACCCCCTGGGGCAGAGTGGCTGAAAAGCTGGGAAAGGTCCTGGGGATGCTGGGACAGGGGATGGACACGAGCCCAGGTGTGCCCAGGTGTGCCCAGGTGAGCCCAGGTGGGCCAAGGGCACCTGGGTTGGATGGGGAATAGCGTGGGCACAGCCCCAGGGCAGGGACTGTGCCCTGTGCTGGCACTGCTGGGGCACCTCCAGGGCTGGGCCACTTCTGGGGTTTCAGGGAAGAGACATGGAGGGGCTGGAGAGGTTTGTTGGTTTGTTTGGTTTGTTTTCCAAACCAAAACGTGCAGCAGGAGGAAAAGAGTAGAAATCCACTTCATTCCTCGGCAACTTTCCATCCCAAACCGCCTGATCCCAGCACCTGCCTCGGAAGGTCCTGTGGGAGACAAGCAAGACAAGGGTTCTCCTCCTCAGGGAGAAGTGACAGCGGCTCCATCGCAGCCAGTTCTGCTCTCCCGCCCTCCTGTGCCCCACTCATTGCCAGTGCCACCCCCTCGGGGTCTCCTGTGAGCTGCAGGAGGGCTGCAACCCCCCAGAGACCCTCCAGGCTGGCGGTTCTGGGGGGCAGGTCCGGGGGGCAGGACCCTCCTGGAGGGTCTGCCCTCTGCCAAGAGCTGGGGGGGGTCATGATTTCCCAAGGAATGTTTCTTAGAAAGCTTTGAGGAGAGCTCTGGGTTCTGGACCTGGATGGCATCAGCAAGTTCTCGAGCTGGATTGAAACCAACAGGGCTGGGAAATAGCGATGTAAGAGATAAGAAATAACTGTAAGGCATTTATAGGTTACATTGTTATCATTAATATAAATGTAATCAAAATTACAATATAGCAAATAATAGTAAAATAAACACAGGTTCTCCTGCAGATGCAAGGAGAAATAAATGGAATAAAACCCTCCCTGCCAGGAGGGGGGAGCCGGGGGGGGTCGGGCTGTGCTCCAGGAACAGGGCCAGGAGCAGAGGGAACGGGCTCAGGTGGGACAGGGCAGGGCCAGGGGGGACAGCAGGAGGAATTCCTGCCTGGAAAGGGTGGGCAGGCCCTGGCAGGGGCTGCCCAGGGAGGTTTGGAGTGCCCAGCCCTGGAGGTGCCCAAGGCAGGAGTGGCCGTGGCACTCAGAGCTCTGGGCTGGGGGACAAGGTGGGCATCGGGCACGGGGTGGGCTCTGTGGGCTGGGGGGACTTTTCCAACCCCACTGATCCTGGGATTCTGTGAAATTCTCCACTCTCGGTGTCCCCTCCTTCTGTCTGACCAGAGAAGGAGCTGCCCTCGCCTGGCAGCAGAGCTCAGCTCAGCCTGTCCCTCTGCTCTGACTCTGCCCTCTGCCAACCCCGACCCCCGTTCAGTGCCACTGCTGTCCCACCCAGGTGGGGGACAGTTCCCAGCTCTGCATTTTGGGGCTGCCCCGATTCAAACCTCGCCTGTCAGAGCGCTTGGCACGTGCCCTCAGAACCCAGGAGGGCACCGAGCTTCCAAGGCAGATGATGCCCAAAGTGCAGCCTTTCCACGGTGTCTCCCCCCCGAGTCCTGCCCTGGGCTCAGGCTGGGGGGATTGGCAAGGGGGGCACTCGGAGACACCCCCAGCCCGGGTTTGGGTTCTGGAGGTGCCTCTGGCCACGGAAGGCTGAGGAAAACAAGGCTGTCCTTGGCCACAACGGGGGTGGGCTCCTCTCTGTCCTGCTCTCCAGCAGCAGAGCTGCTGAGTGGCCACGGGATGATCCTGGTTTTCCATCAAGAACGGGGGTTGTGTTCTCTGTCACGAGGATTTTCGGCTGCAGGGAGTTCCCCAGGCTGCTCCTGGAGCTCTTGGGGAACTGTTTCCTCGCCTTGGAGGGTGCGTGGAGCTGGAATCCCCTCGGGGGTGTGCTCGGGGCTGCTCTCCCAGCATTCGTGGGGGTTTTATGATCTCCCTCGGCAGCAGCAAAGCCCAAATCTGTCGGGGAGCGAATTATCTGGCCCCGGCTGAGTGGAGTTTTTCAATCTTTCTCTAATCCTGCTTTTAAATCTCCTCAGCCAGAATGACTTCGGTAAATACCGTTTGTGCCTGGGAACTGGAAAGCCAGAAAACAGCAGGGTTTTTTCTTGGGGACGGCACTAAGTTTGGGAAACAAAGGTCTTCAGTTTGCAGGTGAAGCTCTGGCTGCCCCAGCCTGGCCCTGCTGCACAGGCAGGTTGTGGTGCCCAGGCAGGCTGTGGTGCCCAGGCAGGATGCAGTGCCCAGGCAGGATGCAGTGCCCAGGCAGGATGCAGTGCCCAGGCAGACTGCAATGCCCAGGCAGATTTCAATGTCCAGGCAGGCTGCAGTGCCCAGGCAGGATGCAGTGCCCAGGCAGGCTGTGGTGCCCAGGCAGGATGCAATGCCCAGGCAGGATGCAGTGCCCAGACAGGATGCAAAGCCCAGGGAGACTGCAATGCCCAGGAAGATTTCAATGTCCAGGCAGGCTGCAGTGCCCAGGCAGGATGCAGTGCCCAGACAGGATGCAAAGCCCAGGGAGACTGCAATGCCCAGGAAGATTTCAATGTCCAGGCAGGCTGCAGTGCCCAGGCAGGATGCAGTGCCCAGGCAGGCTGTGGTGCCCAGGCAGGCTGTGGTGCCCAGGCAGGCTTCAGTGCCCAGGCAGGATGCAATGCCCAGGCAGGATGCAATGCCCAGGCAGGCTGCGGTGCCCAGGCAGGATGCAATGCCCAGGCAGGATGCAGTGCCCAGGCAGGCTGTGGTGCCCAGGCAGGATGCAATGCCCACACAAAACTCCACCACCTTTACTGAAGGTCTCAGCTGGCTCTGAAATGCATCTTGGCCAGTCTGGAGCAACAGGACACCAGGGCAGGTCAGTGGGTTGGGACAAGAGCCCTGGAGATCCTCTGCTCTTCAGAGAGCTGGTGGGGAGCAAAGCTCAGCTTTGGCTGCAGGATTCCAGGGCACTTCCAGCACCATCCCCGTGCCAGCCCAACAGCTCTGGCATCACCCAGGGGATCTGAACCCAAAGGGTTCCTGTGCATTCAGAACTTGTCCTTCTCCCTCTGTGCCCCACACAGGTCGGCTCAGGTGTGTGGCACACGAGGAAATGCCACGGTGGCACCCAGGGCAGATGCCCACAGGGATCCTCTGCTGTGAGTGAGTCATGGAGACCTTCAGTGGTGGTGGAACTGGCAGGTCAATACAACCACAGAACAGAATCATGGAATGCTCTGGCTTGGGAAGGATCTCAAAGCCCACCCAGTGCCACCCCTGCCATGGGCAGGGACACCTCCCACCAGCCCAGGCTGCTCCAAGCCCCGTCCAGCCTGGCCTGGGACACTCCCAGGGATCCAGGGGCAGCCACAGCTGCTCTGCCCACCCTGTGCCAGGGCCTGCCCACCCTCCCAGACAGGAATTCCTTCCCAATATCCCACCCATCCCTGCCCTCTGGCAGTTTGAAGCCATTCCCCTTGTCCTGTCCCTCCAGCCCTTGTCCCCAGTCTCTCTCCATCTTTCCTGTCACTCCTTCAGGTCCTGCAAGGCCACACTGAGGTCCCCCCAAAGCTTCTCTTCTCCAGGCTGGACAATCCCAGCTCTGCCAGCCTTTCCTCCCAGCAGAGCTGCTCCATCCTCTGCCCATCCTGGTGCCTCCTCTGGCCTCTCTCCAGCAGCTCCATGTCCTTGCTGGGCTGTTCCCCAGGGCTGGGGCAGCTCTGCAGGTGGGGTCTCACCTGGGCAGGGGGGCAGAGGGGCAGGACCCCCCCGACCTGCTGCCCACACTGTGGGACCAGCCCAGGGCACGGGAGGTTCTGGGCTTGGCCATGTCCAACCTCTCCCCCACCAGCACCCCCAAGTCCTTCTCCCAGGGCTGCTCCATGTGCTCATCCCCAGCTGGATCCATCCCAGGGCTGCTCCATGTGCTCATCCCCAGCTGGATCCATCCCAGGGCTGCTCCATGTGCTCATCCCCATCTGGATCCATCCCAGGGCTGCTCCATGTACTCATCCCCAGCTGGATCCATCCCAGGGCTGCTCCATGTGCTCATCCCCATCTGGATCCATCCCAGAGCTGCTCCAGTCCAGGTGCAGCACCAGCCCTTGGTCCTTCCCAAACTGCTTTTCCAGCCTGAGAGATTCCATGATTCCATGAACTGTCCTCTGCTGGAACTGGGGAACTCTCTGCTGAGGAGGTTTCTCTAAGATTCATAATTCAATTCACTCGGACTCTGCTGGCAGAAGACAAACCCACCATTACAGACGGTCCAAGTTTCTGGATTTGAACCCCTCGGGAGCACCAAAACTCTCCAGACTAAATTCCCAGCCCTGAGCTGATCCCTGACTGCAGATGTCCCTCTGGGGGAGCAGCCCGGGCAAGGCTGACTCCTCCAAGCGGCCACAGCCACCCCTGAGTGCAGGGCTTGGCACAAGCTTTCAGCCCAAGTGGTCACCTTGGACACGAGGTGTCCCCAAAGCAGGTTCTGTCCCAGCTTTGTCACCCCCCGGCAGCTCCTGCTGCCCCCACTTGGACTTGGCTTGATGTCGTCTCCTTTTGGAACCTCCCCCTTCGCAAAGCTCTTGGGGTTTGAGCTGCAGTGGAGACTTTGGCCTTCAAACACCGTGGCTGCCTCCCAGGCTGGGGCTGGCAGAAGCTCTCTGTCATCCCTGCGTGGAATGTGTTCATTTATGAGATGTGCCCACACCCTTCCTCTGCAGGAGCCGCTTCATTTCTTTGTGAGCTCTGCCGTTAAACTGCGCCTAATTTGGGGTTTGCATTGTTCCTGCCCGGCTTTTGAAGCCGCTTTTTGTGAGTTTTGAAAAGATGTTAATTTTCCTTTTGTTGTTGTCTGTTGACCACTTAATCCTCTCCCATTCCAGCTGTTGTCCTTGTTGGGCTCCTCCAGCTTCGCTGTTGTTTGCGATGTCTGTCATCCCCGACTCGCCTTTGTTCTGCCCACAATGATTTCGGGAGCCTCCCTGCCGAGCCACATTCCAGAAGTGTGTGTGGCTGCCCATGGGGGGGATTTTGGCCTTCCCCGCTCTTTGACTCCTCTCTTCCCTCCATCTGGGCTATCAGCAAATCCCAGAAGCTCAGAGGAAACACAACCTTGGACACAGAAGGATGAGAAATCACCCCTTGACCTCCAGCCCCGGGAATTCATCAGCACCTGGAGGCTGGTGGTGAGCCCACCTTAGTTCAGACGACCCTGGTGGAAAATGAACCTCTTCTGGAGCCCCCCAGCAGCTCCACAAACATCTGAGAGCTGCCTACTTCTCCTTGCTGTAAAGTGGAAGCCAGCCAAACCCCATGAATCATTCCTTCCAAAGGAGTTGAGAAGAGGATGAGACACCTGAAGGTCTCCCTGGAGCTGCAGAGGGGAAGCCCAGATATTCATCAGGCACGAAATACTTTCATTGCAGATCAAAGAGTTTCATCTCAGGAGGCCTTGGGCCCTCAAAGATCCTCTTCCAAGGGTGTAGGAGTCCCAGTTGTGGTGGTTGCTGAGGAACTTGGGGTTGCAAAGCCCAGATTTTAAAGCCATTTGGGTTCCAAGGTGTGGAATCGACTGTAAACCAGCGATTTAGTCCCCCCAGCCCAAAGTGGAGGTTCTGAACTCAAATCCTGAGGTAGGAACCAGCTCCAAGGCCTCCAGGAGAGCAGGAAAACGGGGCAAAATGGGACATTTCTTCCTACCTTGGCAGGTTACCGTTTTCTTGTCTCCAGAGGGACAAGCAAAAGTGCCAAACAGGAGGAGGAGAGGATTTAGGATTGTGGCTTCTGACCTCTGGAGAGAGCCAACTTTCCTGGGATGTGGGGGATTGAAGGAGCTTCCTAGTCCTTGGAACCCCCAGCTGGCTGGTTTAGGCTTGTTGGATTAGTTCCTTGGGCTCTGAAGCAGCAGGACCTGCAGGTGGACTCACAGCCCCATCACTGCCTGGGCGGCTCAACGCTCAGCATCTCCACCCACACTTTGTCCATTCCTGGCTGGAAGTGGCTTAGGAACGTTGAGGTGCTCAGGAAAATGTGCTCATTGAGGAGAATTTGCCCCTTGCTGGACTTCAGGTGACTGGGCGTGGTGGAACTGGGACAGCCTGGTCTTCTCACCGGTGGCTGTGCTGTGCAAACTGGTTTGGTTTGAAGTGTGTCACTGAAAATGGTCAAGGAGAGGAAAAAAGCCCCAAGGAAATGGCCTTTGGGTGTCCCAGACTCTTGGCCAGGGCTGAATGTTCTCCTGGCACAGGAAAGGTCACTCCTGGAAGGCTTTTTGAAGGCAACAAAGGGGTGCCCACCAGCTCCATTTTGGTGACTCCAATTCCACAAAGATTCAGTGACCTCTCTGGGAAGCCTTCAAGGCTGGGACAGTCTCCTTCCACTTCTCTTGCTGCAGAGCTTCACCTCTTGGTCCCACATGGTCTCCAAGTCAGGGCTGAGAGTTTGCTGGAGGACCTGGGCTCCTGAGCTGGGCGAGTTTCTCATCTGGCTGCTGGCCCAAGGCAACGTTCTGGGCAGAAAATACTGTCCTGGTGGCCTGATGTCCCCCTGCTTGCCATCCCCACCCAAATTGTTCCAGTTCCTGAGAAAACAACTTTGGGATTGACTGTGGAGCTTCGAAAAGGTGGGATCTTTGACCAAACCATCTTGGACAAGAAAGCCTGGAGAAGAGAAGCTTTGGGGGGACCTCAGTGTGGCCTTGCTGACCTGAAGGAGTGACAGGAAAGATGGAGAGAGACTGTTTGCAAGGGATGGAGGGACAGGACAAGGGGAATGGCTTCCCAGTGCCAGAGGGCAGGGATGGATGGGATATTGGGAAGGAATTGCTGGCTGGGAGGGTGGGCAGGGCCTGGCACAGGTTGGGCAGAGCAGCTGTGGCTGTCCCTGGATCCCTGGGAGTGTCCCAGGCCAGGTTGGAGCAGCCTGGGCTGGGGGGAGGTGTCCCTGGATGGGCTTTAAGGTCCTCACCATTTGGTGCCTCTCTTTGTCCTCTCCATCCCATCCCAGGAGGGGGGAGAGGAGAGCGAGCGGCGTGTGGCTCGGGGTGGTTTTGGTGGGAACACCAAACTGGGGGTCTCCATCCCTCAGCCACCGCCCCATGGCTGGGTGTAGCTGTGTTGGGTGTCCCACAACCCAGGGAAAGCCACCAGCCCAGGAGAAACCCAGGTTTCCCAGGAAAACTGGGTCAGAGCTTGGGCTTGTGCCTACTGAAGCTGCAGAGCTGAAGGTCACATCTCCGTGCTGTGCTGACCATCTCAGCTGGCCCAGACCAGGTCTGAAGTGTCACCCCATCCCACAGTGGTTGGGGTTGGAGGGATCTTAAAGATCAACCCCCATGGGCAGGGACACCTTCTGCTACCCCAGGTTGCTCCAAGCCCCGTCCAGCCTGGCCTTGGACACCTCCAGCTTCTCCTCACCCCAGCAGCCCCCTCTCTACACAGCTTGAGACATCCCACCTGCCAAAGAAAGGTCTCCTCCTCCATGGGAATGGTGCCAGTTCCCTGAAGAACCACCCAACTGCATCTGAATTCCAGGGGAGGAACAACTCTCTTCCCTCTGGGAAACTTCTGTGCCCTGGTGGTGTCCCTTGGGCTGGTGCCAAACCCCGCTGGTGAGGACTCATTTTCAGGTGCCTCTTCCTCTCCTGTCCAAAGGAGACACATTTACAGCACACCACTGCTTGAACAGAAATCTCCTTAGAATGTCTTTTCGGTGGAATTTTGAAGTTGAAATGGCTTTTTTAACTAAAAAATTGGAAATTTCCTTAGTGAAATAACAGGTTTTAAGGCCATTTTCGTGTCCTCCAGCAGGAAAGCCTGAGAGCTAAAAAGTCCCTCCCTTGTCTGGCAACCCAAACTGCACCAGTTTGGTGTGAAATGGGTTGTACTGGGCTTTGAGGTGTTGGGGTGTGGTGGTGTCCACCCAAACCTCCAGGCCCCCATTTCCCAGAGGGAAAGGAAAAAGGAGAAAAGGCAAAAAAACAGCTGAGAGATAATGGCAAAGCAAACTCAGAGTGGCTAAATACTGAAATTTATTACTAACAAGAGAAGAACTAAAACTAAAAGCACTAAAAGTAAAAAGTAAGAAATAAATCAGTCCCCAGAACACCCCTCTCCTCCCACCCCTCCCTCCCTCCAGCAGTTCCAGGGAGCAGGGAATGGGAGGTTTGCAGGTGGGTGTTGTTGCTGCCATTGCTCTTGTCCTGGGGGTCACTCCATGGGGGGCAGTCGGGTCTCTGCCCCCCGATGGGCTCCGTGGGCTGCAGGGGGACNTCTCCAGGGGCTGCAGGGGGGGCACAGCTTTCAGTCCTTCCCCCTTTCCTGCTCCCGTGGGGTCCCTCCTTCTCCTCCTCCTGCTCCCACCTTGGTCTCTGTGTTGTTCTCCCATGGCTGGAATTATTTCAACTGCACAAACACTCCAGTTCTTGAATATGTGATCCCAGAGGAGTAACTATGATTCTTACTTGTCTCCACTCTGTCCACCAGCAGGAGGTCCCTCCTGGCCCTGGCTGTCCTTGGCTCCACCAGCACAGGGGAAGCTTCTGGCAGCTCCCAACAGGAACCACCCTGGAAGTCCCCCCTTCTATTAAAATTCAGCTACACAAACCCGTGACATGGGTTATATTTTTTTTGTTATTGTAGGAAACTGGAAAAGAGCTTTGAATGTTTGCAAAGTGCAGTGGCAGCGGGTCAATAAAGGGAATTACTTGTGCTGGTAACGAGTGTGCTGTTCACACCAACCTGCCCTTCCTCGTGGGTGGGGAGGTGAGCCCGGCTTCGGTTCTACAGAGAGGGTAAAACTCAGCTAATTTTAGGCTGGTTCTTGAGCCAGGGAGAAAAGCTGCTGCCCAGCAGGGTTCTGGACACCTCCAGGAGGCCTTGGCTCCCAGTTTCCTCCTGGAGGAACCTCTCCCTGCCGCTGGACCATCTGCTGTGCCCAGGGATGCAGCTTGGAACTTGGCTGGTGTCCCTCCCCGAAGGCACGGGAGCAGGGGAAGCCTGAAGGTGTTTAATGGTGCTAATTAAGATGTTTTCTGGGGCCACGGGGATGTGTGAGATTTGCTGCAGGGGTTTCCACACCAGCATCTTGGAGAAGATTGCTCTGGGCGGGGTTTTCTGGGTGTGACAGAGAGGGAAAAGGAGGTTGTGTGGATAACACAGGGAGGGCTCCAAACATATTCCTGCCAGGACTGTGTGTGTGCTTGGTGTCCTTCCCTGCCCAGCCCCTGGGATTCTCCATCATTCCTGGCATTTCTGTGTCCCTCAAGGCCTCCTTCTCTCACAGCATCGTCGTTCCTCCTCTCAACTCTGCTCTCAGAGCCTCATTCTTCTCTAGGCACTGTCAGAACCTCTCCTTGATGTCCTCAAAATGTCCTTCTCCACTGTCCTCCAAGCCCTCCTTTGCTAATTCCCAGCTCTCCTTCCAAAGTAAAGCTGCCCAAGGACCTAAAGCCCACAGGATGGGCCAGGCTGGAGGGACCCCAGAGGGTCATCTGCTGCAGCAGGGCCACCCCAGTGGGTAAAGAAATAAGTGATGGGGAAACTTTTGCCCGAAAATTTCTGGGGGATTTTGTCCTCTGCAAACTCAGAGTGATGGCCATGGGGTTTGCTTGGTCAGAACCACGGGGGACAAGGCTTGGCTTGGGAATGAGGAACTGAGGGATGAGCAGTGGTGACCTTGTCATGGACCCACAGACTCCCAGTCCAGCCCCACGTTCATGTCAGGAAGTGGACAGGGAGGGAAGGAAATCCATCCAAGCAGGAGGCAAACATTAGGAATATCTGTGCTGCTCCACACTTGGAGAGAAGCTGGTGGCTCAGCTGGTGCCACCTCCTGCTGCAGCAGGGCCATCCCAGAGCTCCTGGCACAGGGCTGTGTCCAGAGGGCTCTGCAGTGTCCCCAGGGAGGGGACTCCCCCCTCTCTGCTCTCTGCTCAGGGCTGGGGCACTGCCCAGCCGAGAAGTTCCCCCTCCTGGGCAGGTGGAACTCGCTGGGCATCAGTCCCTGCCTGTTAACGAGGACTTTTTGCACTGGCAGAGTTTTTAGTGCCTTCTGGAAGATCCCTGTAAGCCTGGGCTGTCAAACAAGCCAACCTGGCTGCATCAAAAACCAAAACGGGAGTTTTGTTCTAATTCCCATTTGTCTAAAAGTTGCATTTCTATTCAGGAAGGGCAAAAAAGGCTTTTTTAATGTTTCCATTCTTGGATCTTTGTGTTCCCCTGCTCAGGGATCTCAGAAGTACAAGAAAGGCTCTCTTAGCACACAATTATGCCCATTTCCCAAACTGCTACACACCATCCAAACTAACAACACACAGTGATGGCTGAATATCAACCCAGACAGGTTTTGCATTTTTTGTGAGTTCACACAGCTCATCTTAACTTTATTAACAGAGCCCTTCCCATGTCTCATCCCAGGGAACATCAGCAGGTTCTCCTCTCAGGTCACTGTTGGCCAAGGTCGTCCTGCAGATCCATCCTGAGCTGGGACCCACCAGGGTCATCCAGCCCAAGCCCTGGCCCTGCCCAGGACATCCCAACAATCCCTGTCCTGGAGCTCTGGGCAGCCCTGGTTGCCCAAGGAGGGTAAGGAGAGCTGACTTTGTGTCTCTTCCATTCATTCCCACACCTCGGGTGGAACAGTTTCAAACACGAGGTAGAGTGGCACATTCCTTCCCGTGGCAACACTCATCCTCCTTCCTGGAATTCATGGGGTTTTGGGGGAACAGAGGCCAGTGGGAAACATCTCCAGCTTCTTCACAGCCAGGCCCATTTCCTCCTTCCATGCTCTGCCTCAGAGCTGAACGGAAACTCAAGAAAATGAAAGAGAAAGAGGAGGAGAAACACGAAGAGTTGGATTTATCCCAAATTAGGCACATCTTGGATGTGGGCATGGCTTCATTGTCCATCTGCTGCTCCATGGCAGGATTGGATCATGGAATATCCTGACTCAGAAGGGACCCCCCAGGACCATCCAGTGTCACCCCCAGCACACACAACACTCCCCCTGTCCCGCTGTCCAAAGGCTCCTGGAGCTGTGGCAGCCTCGGGGCCGTGCCCACTGCCCTGGGCAGCCTGGGCAGTGCCCACCCCCCTCTGGGGGCAGAGCCTTGTGCTGAGCTGCCCCCTGAGCCTGCCCTGGCACAGCTCCAGCCCTTCCTGGGTGCTGGTCCTGCTCACACCCAGCAGGGACCAGTTGAGTGGAGCCTGTCTGGGGTCTCTGGGGAGATGGAAGTCCTGTCCTTGCTTGGCCAGGGCTCCTCTCCTGCAGGGCCCCCAACACGTCCTCAGCTCTGCCAATGTTCCCACCACCAGCAGCACTTTCCCTGCGTGTTAAAATCATCTTTTCCCACCTCTTTGCTGACACCCAGAGGGCTTTTTTCTTGGAGCAGAGTGTTTTTTGAGGAATAATTCTGCTCCGGGCAGTGAAACATCAAAGCCAAGCTCTTGTCTCCTCCTCTCCCTGAAAGCAGGAGCTGGGACATCAAAGCCCTGGAAGTGGCCTTGCCTTCAGGGCAGCTCCTGCTCAGGAGAACAGGCAGCAAAACAAACATCATTTGATTGCAAAATGCATTTGCTTTCCATAAATTCATTTAAAAATGGGCCCAAATCATGGCCAAATGTTCCAGGAACCCCCCGTTTCACAGCACAGGACCCTCCACTCCGACCACTCCTGACCCAGTTTGGATCACTTTGTTCTGGAGCTCAGGTTTGAAATGCAGAAATTGTCCTTTGGTTTCACTGGACTGGGAGTTGGGAAGTTCTTTGACCTGCTGGAGAGAGGCCAGAGGAGGCACCAGGATGGGCAGAGGATGGAGCAGCTCTGCTGGCAGGAAAGGCTGGCAGAGCTGGGATTGTCCAGCCTGGAGAAGAGAAGCTTTGGGGGGACCTCAGTGTGGCCTTGCAGGACCTGAAGGAGTGACAGGAAAGATGGAGAGAGACTATTTGCAAGGGCTGGAGGGACAGGACACAGGGAATGGCTTCAAAGTGAAGGAACTGAGGAAATATGGGACATTGGGAAGGAATTCCTGGCTGTGACTCCTGTCTGAAGGTATCTGGACAGTGCTGAGCTCAGAGAGGGCCTGATGTTGTGATGGTTGGGTGAGGATTTGGGGGAGGCTGCAGCACCCCAGCAGGACAGTTCATTCCTCTGGATCCTTAACTGAGATTGTTGGAACCAAAATCCATGTGGAAATATCCCAGAAACACCTGGAAAGAGCCACTTCCCCCCCCCCCCAAAATGGATTTTGCTCTGCCCAGCTCAGAACCTCAGAACCTCAGCCTGTGACATGAGCCAGGAGGGTTTTCCCAGGGGCTGAATTTCCTTGGAAGCCTCCCGGGGTTTGCCTGGCCAGGTGTTTGCAGCAGCTGTGCCTGTGGGTCACCTCCTGCCCCAGTTGCCACCACGCTGGGGGGGTTCAGCTGCCCCTGCAATGGCAGAACCTCTCTGGGGCTCAGGTGTCCTGAGGGCTCAGCAGCTGCAGCACATGGTGGAGTTGTGCCATGGCCTTCAGGAGAAGCGTTTTGGGGCCTCAGTCTGCACCCTGGCAGACACCCAGCTGTGTCCCAGGCAGCTCCTCCTCCCTGTCACAGCACGGGGCTCTCCAAGGGAACATCTCCCACGTGTCCTCCACCGGCCACATTTAGCCCTGGACCTGGGATGTGGCATCCCAGCAGGTCCACAGGGCTTTCCTGGGGGCACTGGAGAGGCTCCCTGGCGGGAGGATCCCCGGGGTTTGGGCTGCGGGACCTCGTGTGGTCGTGGTGGAGTCCTTGGAAATGTGTCCCATGTTCCTTGACAGATGTCCCCTGGGATGGGAAGGAGCTTGTCCCTGCCCTTTGAGGGACCTCAGCAAGCTCTCCTGTGGAACCCAAGAGTATCCTGAGCTCGAAGGACTCACCAGGATCACCAAGCCCCACCCCTGGGGCTGCCCAGGACCATCCCCACCAGTCACACCCTGTGCCCGAGTGTTGGAGCTCTGGCAGCCCCACTGCCTTGGGGAGCCTGCCCAGTGCCCACCACCCTCTGGGCAAAGGGCCTCTTCCCCAGAAATCCTGATATCCCTCCCCAGCACCGAAACCAGGTGGTTTTTCCAGCAGTTTCTCCTGGTTTTTCCAGCAGTTTCTCCAACAGTTTCTCCAGGGGACCACCCACACGTTCGTGTCTTGGTGGTTTGCTGTTACCGAGCTGGGACGTGCAGCCCCGAGGTCTCACCTGGAGGTCCATCATCACAGCACCCGCCCAAGCTGTTGCTTTGAAGTTGCACCTGGTGGTTCTGAGCCACCCACGTGGGCAGGGCTGGAGTTGGGAAGGAGCTGGAATGTGCCTCTGGAATTAGCACAACACAGGTGCTGTCTGGGTGGTGGGAACGAGGCAGCAGGGCGAGAGGAGGAGGCACCCAAGGGTGGGCTCTGAGCCCTGCCTGGGGTGTGGGCTTGGCTTCCCACCTCAGGGGGGGTATGGAAGGTCCTTTCCCTCTCTACATGGAGGAAGCTTTGCCTGGAAAACCCTTTTCCAGCTTCACCCAGGCCAGAAACCACCCGTGCCCCGGGCTGTGCCCAGAGCAGAGGGGGCAGCACGTGAGGGAGGGCACCGTGCCCCTCTGCTTTGCCCTCCTGAGATCCCTCCTGGAGTCCTGTGTCCAGTCCTGCTGTGCCCAACACAAGAAGGGAGTGGAATGGTGGAGCAAGTCCAGAGAAGGCTGTGAAGTTGATAAGAGGACTGGAGCACCTTTTCCCTGTGGGAACGTTTGGGCTGCTCAGCCTGGAGAAGAGAAGGTTGTGTGGAAGGGTCTGAAGTGTCTGAAGGGGCTCCAAGGAAACCAGAGAGGGATCCCATCCCAAATGGCAGTGACAGAACAAGGGGCAGCGGGTTCCAAATGAAAGAGGAGAAATTTAGGTGAGATTTTGGGAAGGAATTCCTGGCTGGGAGGGTGGGGATGGGCTGGAATGGAATTCCCAGAGCAGCTGTGGCTGCCCCTGGATCCCTGGGAGTGTCCCAGGCCAGGTTGGATGGGGCGTGGAGCAGCCTGGGCTGGTGGGAGGTGTCCCTGCCCAGGGCAGGGGGGGAATGAGATGATCCCTGAAGTCCTTCCCAGTCTGTGATTCCATGATCCGTCGGGTGCATCCCCAACTTTGGGTGTGTCCCAACCAGGACAGCCAGAGCTGTAGGGGCTGTTTCGGGAGGTGTCAGCCACCATCACACCCGGGGTTTTCCAAGCTCATTCCATGAGCACAGGAATCCCCCAACCCCTTCAGGTGACCTGCTCCTCCGGCAGAGTGGGACACCAGGGCCGGGAGCTGCTTCTGCCCCTGGAAAAGGGAACTGCTGCCCAAAGCAGCCGCTTTCCCAGCGATCCCGGTGGGAATTCCCGCAGTGGCCGAGGGTGGCAGGACTGCAGGGACCCTGCCCTGCCTCGGGGTGGCCCCGGACCTGCAGCACTCCTCGCATCCCTCTGGTGCCTAAAATCCTGGAAAATGGGCACTCAGAGAAACATTAATGGAGAGAAAGAGATAAATACCTTGATGGGGAATTTCCAGGGAGGGGCACACCACGCCAAGGCCTGTGCACATCCCCCACCCCCAGTGATGTCACAGGTTTTATAACCTTCCAATAATTAACATACATCTATAACCAACCATGATTCCCATTTCCCTTGGTGTCCCACACACCACAGTCCTAAGCTTTGCCCCCTGGAGCAGCTCCAAGGGTTCTGGACTCTTGTTTTGTCTTCAAGTTATCTTGCAGGTGTCTCTGCAAAACACCACGACCTTCAGAAAGCTTGAGAACACGTGAGGAAATTCCTGCAGTGACTCCCGACACCACTTAATCTGTGAGCCAGAAAGCCCACAACCCTAAAACTCTAAAGATCTACAAAATGCACACCAAACCTTCAGGCATCACCTCAGCACGGCAGGCTCTCCACGTGGGGAAGTCCTTAGGATTCGTTATTATCCTCCCGGCGATCCCCTCTGGAAGACAGATGTGCATTCCTGCCCTCCCCTCCCTTCCTGCCTCTGCCAACGATGAAACACGAAAATCGCTGCTTAGATCAAAATTAAAAACAAACAAACAAACAGGAAAAAAAAAGCCCCCGAAGTCAAGGCGGATCGCCGGGAGCTGTTTTGGTTTCTAATCCCTGGAAAGGAGCCAGGGCGAGCGGAGCCAGCCCCTCCGATGAAGGGTTATCCTTGGGGAGCGCAGCTTTCCATGGAAAAGTACCGCGCTGGCTCGGGGCTCTCCCGGAGCTCCCGGCACCGGCGGGGGCGGCTGCCCGGACACCGCTCGGGGCACTGGTTTTGGGTGCCCGGGGCACTGGTTTTGGGTGCCCGGGGCAGTGGTTTTGGGTGCCCGGGGCAGTGTTTTGGGTGCCCGGGGCAGTGTTTTGGGTACCTGGACACCGCTCGGGGCAGTGTTTTTGGTTGCTCAAGGAAATATTTTTGGGTGCCCGGACACCGCTCGGGGCAGTGTTTTTGGCTGCTCGGGGCAGTGTTTTGGGGTGCCCGGACACCCCTCAGGGCAGTATTTTTGGTTGCCCAGACAACACTCGGGACGGTGATTTTGGGTGCCCAGATACTTCTTGGGGCAACAGTTTTGGCTGCTCGGGGCAGTAGTTTTGGGTGCCTGGACACCCCTCGGGGCACTGTTTTTGGCTGCTCAAGGAAGTATTTTGGCTGCTCAGGGCAGTATTTTTGGGTGCCCGGGCACCGCTCGGGGCAGTGATTTTGGATGCCCGGGGCAGTATTTTTGGGTGCCCAGACACTTCTCGGGGCAATAGTTTTGGCTGCTCGGGGCAGTAATTTTGGCTGCTCGGGGCAGTGTTTTGGGTACCCGGACACCGCTCGGGGCAGTATTTTTGGGTGCTTGGGGCAGTGTTTTTGGCTGCCTCCTTTCTCTGCCTCCACACACGGCCCTGTGGAACGAGAGCCGGGACATCCCGGGGAGGAGCCGGGGCAGCTCCTCGGCGCGGGGAGGCTGGGAAAGTCAAGGAAATAATAAAATTAAATGANTAAAATTAAAAAAAAATAAAATAACGACGTGAATGTGTGCTCGGCACAGCAGCGAGGGGAGGCAGCTCTGTGGAAGGAAGGGGTCGAGCTGTCCCTCAGCAGAGCTGGCCCGGAGGGTGGAGCTGCCGGGACTGTCCCCCCTGCCCTGCCCCGATTCCCCGCCGGGACATGGTGCAGGTGTGGAGGCTGAACCTCAGCCCTGGCGGGCTGTTCCAAGCGGGAATTCCCAGCCCGGGGAGCCGGGAGAGCAGGAGAACCGCTGGTGCTGCTGGGGCGGCTCTGGGTGACCCTCCCTCGGCTCCCTCGGGTGTCTCCAGGCAGACTGGGAGCAGCTCCATCCACAGCTGCTGGACCGGCTCCCTCTTCCCAGTGATCCCTCAGTGGGAGAATCGTCAAATTATGGAATGGTTTGGGTTGGAAGGACCTCAAAGCCCAACCATTCCACCCCTGCCGCGGGCAGGGACACCTTCCACCAGCCCAGGCTGCTCCAGGTCCCATCCAACCTGGGCTGGGACACTCCCAGGGATCCAGGGGCAGCCACAGCTGCTCTGGGACTTCTATCCCAACCCCTCCCCACCCTCCCAGGGAAGGATTCCTTCCCAATATCCCACCATCCCTGTCCTCCCTCAGCTTTAGACCATTCCCCTTGTCCTGTCCCTCCATCCCTTGTCCCCAGTCCCTCTCCAGCTCTCTTGGAGCCCCTTTAGGTGCTGAAAAGGGCTCTGACGTATCTCCAGAGCCTTCCCTTC
The DNA here is from genome assembly GCA_013399695.1 of Formicarius rufipectus. Lineage (NCBI taxonomy): Eukaryota > Metazoa > Chordata > Aves > Passeriformes > Formicariidae > Formicarius > Formicarius rufipectus. The sequence continues at coordinate 8,417 of VXAU01004112.1, read as the reverse complement.
TCCGGGCTGTGCCAGGGCCTGCCCACCCTCACC
>VXAU01004108.1:0-36916 GCA_013399695.1 Formicarius rufipectus | reverse complement strand
AGTAAAATTCCACCCCCCCCCCCCCCAAAATACATCCCCCTGAGGCTTTTCTTAACCCTCCTGGGAAGGGTTTTGGGATTAAAAACTGTGCTGGGAGATGCACAGGGCAGGACTGGGGTGGGGGGTTGGATTTGGGGTGCAGATGGTCCCCCAAAGTGGGGGGGTTCCCAAAAAGTGGGTCCTCCAAAGGGACCCCAAACCCCAACGGGAGGGCTCCCAAAGGGAGGGTTCCTCAAAGAGGGAGTTCCCCAAAGGAGAGGCTCCCCTAATAGAGGGTCCTCCAAAGGGGGGGGGCTCCCCAAGGAGGGGGGCTCCCCAAACCCCAAAGGGAAGGGTCTGTGCTCACATCCCCTCACTACCTTCAAGCAAAGCTTTCCTCATGGGAATCGGATCTCCAGGGCTGGGAAGGGCAGGAGGAGCATCCTGGGAAGGGGGAAGTGGGGAGGGGGACGAGCCTGAGGCGGCTCTTTGGAGAGGACAATCCTGGGAACGTGGTGGGGGCGCAGCCAGAGCCCCTTTGGAGGCGTTTCCACTCGGGGGTAAGAGCCACAAAACCGGGAAATAATAATAATAACAACATCAACAACAATAATATAATAATAATAAAGAAAAACCCAAGGGGCAGAGTGGCAGGTTCGTTTCAGAGCAGGGAGGGAGGGACAGGTCTCCAGTGTGCACCAAGGGGAGCCGGGCGGATCCTCGGGCCCCGGGAAGAGCATCATCCCTTGGGGAGGCTGCCAGCCCTGCAGTCACACATGCATTGCGGGTTCCCAGGAGAGGAGTCTTTGCTGAACTTTGTTTTTCCTTTTTGGGCGGGTTTTTGTCGTATCAAAGTCCGTATTGGAATCTTTCCCATCCCTAATTTGCCGAGTGCGGAGGGGCCGTGCCTGGGAGGTGTCTGTGCTCCCCGCCGGCCTCGTCCTGCTCCAGCCCAGGGTGGGGAACACGGGGCTGGGGGGTTGCTTTGTTTCCTTTCCTTTTAAACCTCCCCGGAATCCCAAAGTCACAATTTGGCTTCTGGCTCCTCCGAGAGCAGAGCGGCACTAGAAAAATGCACTTTGCACAGAGACATCCTCTGCCAGGATTCTGCTGCTGCTGCTGCTTTGTCTCTTTTGTGTTTGTTGTTTTTTTTTTCATCTTTAAAATTCAAAAAAAAAAGCCAAAAAAAAATAAAAATAAAAAGACCAACCAACCAAATAAAGGTCAGCAAAACCTTGAAACCTTTTTGCTTCCGAAGGCGGGAGACTCCAATGCCACCTGATTGCATCTCTGGAGAGGCGTCAGAAAAGGGACCCACGTCGGGCGCCGTCACTGGTCCAACGTCACCACCTCCACGGCCTGCCCGTCCATGGTGACCGCCGTGTCCGCTATCCGGGTGGTCATGGGCGCCATGGCCACCTGCACCGGCCCGTTGCCCTGCGCCAGGCTGGTCACCACCGTCTGGTACATGCTCACCGGGATCTGCACCAGCCCTGCGGGGACACAACGCACACGGGTGGGGGGTGAGGGGGAGGTGGGGAGGGGTCTGTGCTGCTCCAGGGATGGGTGTTGGGTGGTTGGAGAGATCCCACTTGGAGAGGGGATTCGATGTGATGAAGGTGTGGAGCTGCTGGAGAGGCCAGAGGAGCCCTGGAGATGCTGCAGGGCTGGAGCCCCTCTGCTCTGGAGCCAGGCTGGGACAGCTGGGGGGGTCACCTGGAGAGGAGAAGGCTCCAGGGACACCTGAGAGCCCCTGGCAGAGCCTGAAGGGGCTCCAGGAGAGCTGGAGAGGGACTGGGGACAAGGGCTGGAGGGACAGGACACAGGGAATGGCTTCCCAGGGCCAGAGGGAATGGGATATTGGGAAGGAATTCTTCCTTGGGAGGGGCTGGGCTGGGATTCCCAGAGGAGCTGTGGCTGCCCCTGGATCCATCCCTGGGAGTGTCCCAGGCCAGGCTGGAGCACCCTGGGACAGTGGGAGGTGTCCCTGCCCATGGCAGGGGTGGCACTGGGTGATCTTTAAGGTTCCTTCCCACGCAAACCATTCCATGGTTCCATGCATGGAGACCCAGCAGTCAGGACAGACCCTCCCTCCCACCCAGCACAGTCTGGGCTGCTCCAGTGATCTGCTGTTCCAGACATGCCCCCTGTGGAGCCACGTGGGGTGGGATGGGATGGGAAGCGATGGGGTGGGATGGGGTGGGATGGGATAGGGCTGGGAGGCAGCTCCATGAGCTCAGCCCACACTCTGGGGCTGTCCTGCTGCATGGAGAGAATAAGGCTGAGGAGGAAAGAAACAAGATTATTTTTGGAGGAGGAACCCCAAACAGACATGTTTTGGGATGGGGCCTGCACAGCCAACCCCACCAGGCCAAGTTTTCCTGGAGACAGGGGCTGCTCCCACATTTTCCTGCCACAGCCGTGATCGTGCCACCCCCCAGCCCAGCAGTGACCACCCACAGACAGGGAACACCCTCCCAAAACACACTTCCCCACTTGATATGGCCAGAATTTGGAAACAGGGGGCTGAGGAAGGGCTAACCTTGGCTTCTCCCACCCCCTGTAGCTCTGTAGGTCCCCCCAACACCTCCCCACTGGGGGCACATGGAAGGATCCCAAGGCCCTGGGTCAGACACCCATCCTGCCCAGGAGCTCCACTACAGCTACTCCCAAGCACCTCCAGATCCCTCTCCATCCCACCAGCTCCTTCCCCCTCACACCAAGGCAGGGAAAGTGCAGAGTGGGACCAACAAGCCCTGGCCAAGCCCAACTTGCCCCTGGCAGCAGCTCCAGGCGCTCACACGTCTCCAATAAATGACTCAGAAGAGGGAGAAAGGGAAGCCAAGCCCATTTCTCAGCCCCTCCCAGCCATGGATGGCACCGGCAAAGTAGGAAGGCCCTTTTTGCCAGGGTGGCTCAACTACAGGAAGGGATGAGATGCCCAGGGGTGAAGCTGCAGCTGGGAAGACTTTGGAGAGTGGAGGGAAGTCCCAGAGTGTCCCAGCCAAGGTGACAACAAAACAAGGAGGCCCCTGAGGGTTGTTGTGATGTGAGTGATGGAAAGAGGTGGAAAAAACAGCCAGGAGCTGGTACAGCTCCGCAGAGCAGGGCAGGGGATGGGAATGGCAAATCCTGCCAGCTGGGAAGGCAAACGTCATCCTTCTACTCCTGCATTGCCCCTGTGCCCACCTCTGCCTTGGTGGGACAATTTAGGCATTTCTGTGAACATCTGCCCTTTTTGGGGGAAAACCCAGCTTTTTGAGGTCCACCAAAGGGCAGCAGCCCAGGCTGGGCAGTGCCAGCTGAGCCAGGCTCTCCCGAGGACACAGAACAGCCCCGAGGGGTGACAGCCCTGTGGCAGGAGCCGCCTCTGTCCTGGTTTCATGGTTCGGGGACTGAGCCGGGCGGTGTCCTCGGATCTCTCCCCTCGTGTCTCTCCCCTCGGATCTCTCCCCGAGCAGAATGGTTTTAAGCCCCCCAAAATGCTCCCAGACCCCCATGATTTTCCAAAGGCCCCGGATGGTTCCACACACCCAGAAAGCTGCAATTCCCACACGTCATTCCAAACTATCCAAGCGGCTGCAGCCCCCCCCCAGCCCCTGCTCCTCCTGCATCCCACCCTCAGCATTTCCGGCTGCTCCCGAGGGGTCCCAGAGGGCTGGGCAGCGTCGGGACCCCCACCCAGCAGGTTCTGTCCCTCCTCAGCCCCACCAAGGAATGGCTTTGGTGCTGTGATGGTTTGACGCCGACAGCTGCGGAGCCAGGAGAACATTCCCGGCTCCCAGGGCGCTTCCTGGTCCGGAAGAACTTTTGGGAAGAGGACACTGGAACGAGCTGAGGCTCAGCCCTGCCGAGGCTGAGCTCCCACCAGAGCCTTTGGGACAGCCCAGCCCAGCCCAGTTGAGCAGGACCTGGGGGGATGGCCTGGGATGCACCTGAAATCCCCAGCGCAGACCAAGGAGCCAACTAAGCCCTTGGGCTTGGACACCCGGAGGAGTCCCATGAACTCCTGAGGGACACAGGGACACCCCTGGGAGCAGAGTCACCACAACCATTAAAGGCACAGCCCCTCTGCGATGGTGGCCACGGCGCTGCCAAAAACGGGCCATGGTGAGACCTGGAGAACCACGGAATCTGCCGAGCTGGGAGGGAGCCACGAGGACCAACCCAACTGGTGTCATCTTTGGGAAGGATGATTAACTCAGACAAGGTCTTGTCACCCAAAAACAGGTGATGGGGAGACCTGGAGAGCCACAGAATATTGAGCTGGGGGGACCCACAAAGACCAACCCACCTGGGCTCTTCTTTGGGAAGGCTGAATTAATTCAAACGAGCTTTGGCCACCCAAAAATGGGTGATGGTGAGACCTGGAGAACCGCAGAATATTAAGCTGGGGGACCCACAAGGACCAACTCAACTGGGGTCGTTTTTGGGAAGGATGATTAACTCAGACAAGGTCTGGCCACCCAAAAGCAGGTGATGGTGAGACCTGGAGAATTACAGAATCTGCTGAGTTGAGGGAGAGCCACAAGGACCAACCCAACTGGACTCTTCATTAGGAAGGCTGAATTAATTCAAATGAGCTTTGGCCACCCAAAATCAGGTGATGGTGAGATCCAGAGAACCAGGGAATATTGAGCTGGGGATGAACCCAACTGGGGTCGTTTTTGGGAAGGATGATTAACTCAGACAAGGTCTGGCCACCCAAAAACAGGAGATGGTGAGACCTGGAGAACCACAGAATCTGCTGAGTTGAGGGGGAGCCACAAGGACCAACCCAATGGGCATCCTCTTTGGGGAAGGATGATTAACTCAGACAAGGTCTTGTCACCCAAAAACAGGTGATGGGGAGACCTGGAGAGCCACAGAATATTGAGCTGGGGGGACCAACAAGGACAAACGCAACTGGGGTTGTTTTCGGGAAGGATAATTAACTCAGACAAGGTCTGGCCACCCAAAAACAGGAGACAGTGAGACCTGGAGAACCAGAGAATCTGCTGCGCTGGGAGGGACCCACGAGGACCAACCCATGTGGGACGTTCTTTGGGCAGGTTGATGGACTCAGACAGGCCTCGTCCGAGCGCGGCCGCGTCCTGGAGCAGCGGGGAAGTGTCCGTGAGAGACGGCGACACACAGAGCCCTTTCTGCATGGGATTAAAGCAAAGCTGCTCAGCTCTGACGTCGCCGCCTTCCTGCCAGGGGTGGGAAGAAGCCACGGGAGGAGAGGGCCGGGAGGTCTCCGTGCATCGGGGCAGAGCTCTTCGCCCTTGGGAGGGACACGATTAAAGCGGCGAGAGGCCCTAATCGGGTCTGGGATTGGCCCCGCGCTGCATCTGCTCAGCCCTGCGCCCTGATTAGCCCTAATCTAGTGGCATATGTTAATCCATAGCGTGGCTCTCAGACCCTTTCAATTGTATTAAACCCAGGAAATCCATTAGACAAAAAAGTCTCCAGTCTTTGGGAAGTGTGTGTCCAGAACGGGAGCGGAGCTGGAGCTGTGCCGGGAGCGCTGCAAGGAACGGGGAGGGCAGGGAAGAGGGATTCTGCTGGATCCTGTTGGAATCCCATTGGATCCTGTTGGATTCCAGGTGCAGCTCAGCCCAGCTCCTGCCCGGGGTGGGGGGACACCAGCAGAGGTGATGGATCACACCCTGAGCAGCACAAGTGCCCAAAAACCCCCTCTGGAAGGGGCAGTGGAACATCCATCCATCCATCCATCCATCCATCCATCCATCCATCCATCCATCCATCCATCCATCCATCCATCCATCCATCCATCCATCCATCCCCTGCAGATGACCCCTTCCCACATCTCCCATCCTCAGCAGGGGTGAGGAGCCAGCTCCAGCCACCTGGGAGTGTCCAGAGGGGGAGCTGGGGCAGCCTCTCCCCTTCCTGCCACATCCCAAAGAACTTCTCTGGAGCAGGAGCAGCCTTGGTGGGCAGCATGGCATGGCCTGACAGCAGTGGGGGCAATGGGTCAGGAGAAGGGCCATGGAAGGCCTTTGGGGTCGAGATGGCACCACGAATGGAAGGACTGGCATCACCATCAGCTCTGGTGGGACTCCAGTGCTGGGTCAGACAACATCAGAGGCTGCTTTTCCCAGGGGGGACCGTGATGGGCCACAGGAGGGAATGAAACTCCTGCTGTTCCAGCAGGGAAGAGGTCACAGAGGGGTGAAGGTCAGGCTCTACCTGTGCCCAGAGCCACAGGACTGAGAGCCAAAGGTCATGTGGTGGCTGATGGAGAGATCCCACCTGGCACGGAGAGTAACAACACCCCTTCTGATCCCAAACTGCAGAGGACTCCACGAAACCACCACCAAAGGCTTTGGGGAGCAGGCCAGGTGGGTGGGGTGGGTCAGTGCCCAGGGAGTTGGGGTCAGGGCTCAGAAGTGCCCTGGACACCCAGGGTTGCTGATGCTCAGGGCACTCGAACATCTCCTCACCCCTGAGATCAGAGCAAGTGCAGCATGGACAAGTCCTCAGCTGTTTGTGGTGCACCTTCCCAGTCCTTCCAGATATGGAATATTGTCCTCCTCGGGGACACAGGACATCCTGCCTTCTTCCTGGTATCCTCATCCTTATGTCCTGCTCAGTGTCAGGGAGTTTGAAGAGGCTCAGGATAACATGGACATTCAGTGTAACACTCCTGAAAGCTCCATCTTTCATCTGTGAGATTCCCAAACCCACGTGGAATGGCTGGGAGGGGCAGGACAGAGGGAATCTCAAGGGATCTCTCAGCTGCCAGGCACCCACCCAGTGAGGGTGTCCTGGCCCCAGCTGAGATGGGCTCTGCCAGGGAAGGCACTGGCATGACCCTCCCCATCCCAGGAAGGTTGAACGGCAGGACCTCACAGGTCACATTTTCCGTGTGCAGCCCAAAGAGGAACTGAAGAACAAAGTCCTGGAGGCTCAGAAGGCAGGAACCAGCCCAGACAAGAGCAACCAGAGTCACCATGAACAGCAACTCCAGAAAGGAAACCTTCAAGAAGTGCAAAATCAGCTCCAGCAGAGGGGGGATCCCCTGCCAAGGCAAACTGCCCAGCAGGAGGGGCAGGGACCTCCTGGGCACCCCCTCAGTGCCACCCCAGGGCAGCTGGGGCTGTGCAAGCCATGAGGCCCCACCAAACAGCCCCTGGGGGCCTGGCATGGAGGGGTGGACTGGCACAGAGTTATTCCCCCTGGGAACTCCTTACGGGGCAAAACACCCAAGGACTCACGAGCCACCCACAACCCTTGGGAGAGCAGAGGGCCTGGTGTGGTTTGGAGCAGGACAACATCATCTTGGGAAAGCCAAGACCAGGACTGAGAGCTGCACAACCCCTTCCAGAAGGTGCTGGTGGAGATCCAGGGCTTCCAGGAGCACGTTCTCCGCCAAGAGTGGAATGGATGCCAAGGCTGACACATCTTGGACAGCAAAGAGCTGGAACCTGTCTGTCCTGACCACCTGCAGCCACTGCAGAGCCAGGAGTGAGGGACCTCACAAGCCTCTCAGCCCCCTGCCAAGGGCTCCAAAGGTCTTCCAGAGCTCACACCCCCAAGGGAAAGGCAAGAGTGGAATTTCCCACTGGGCTCTCTTGGCTGTTGAGCTCCATCTCGATCAGGGCACGTGGTTTCCCTCTCAGCTCACACCGAGGGGAACCGTTTCAGAGCAGATATTCCTGCAACCTCTTCTTCCCCTCCTCCAGAGGCACCAGCTGAGGAATCCAGCCCAAATCCCTGTGCTCAGGAATGCCCTGGAACACAGGGCAGGAGATACCATCTCATCCCTACCTTCAGTTCAGAGTCAAGGGCGACTTTTGAAGACACGATGGGAGAATTCTCATGGAGGATTCTCATGGACAGTTCAAAAGGACCAGCGGGGGGATTTTAATGCACAAAAATCGAGCAGGGAAATGAGAAAAGAAAATCAGGTGAAGCTCCAGGACCTCCAACCAATGCAACGTGCAAGGGTGGTGGGCAGCACAGGGAGAGGGCAGCGGGCAGGCCTGGAGCTGCATTCCCACATGGACACACAGCCACGGGGGTTGTGTCTTCTGAGGGTCCCAGGGTCAGAGGAAGAGGAGCTGGAGGTGCAGCAAGGAAAGCTGCACGAGATGTTAGGGGTGGGAAATCCCAGCCAAGAGCTACCCACGAGGTCAGTGAAGCTCTGGAGCAAAGTTTCCACCCCCGGGGTCTCTCACAGCAAGGCTGGTGTGTGGAACTGTGTCCTGGGGGCTCCTGGAGCAAAGACCCTCCCTGCCCTCAGCACCTGCAGCTCTAGAGACCACCTGGAGAGGCCCAAAGGCCCCACAGCAGAGCTGGGCCACAGCCACGTCTCCCTGAGCCGGGTTCAGCAAGGGGGGCAGGAATGATCTCCCTGACCACCCCCCTCCTGGGGACCCACCTGAGGGGCATTCAGGGGATGGAAGGGGCACAGGCAGAGGGCACAGGCAATGGGGACAGGCAGAGGGCACAGGCAGAGGGCACAGGCAGAGGGCACAGGCAATGGGCACAGGCAGAGGGCACAGGCAGAGGGCACAGGCAATGGGTACAGGCAGAGGGCACAGGCAATGGGGACAGGCAAAGGGGACAGGCAATGGGTACAGGCAGAGGGCACAGGCAATGGGCACAGGCAGAGGGCACAGGCAATGGGGACAGGCAAAGGGGACAGGCAATGGGCACAAGCAATAGGTACAGGCAGAGGGCACAGGCAGAGGGCACAGGTATGTGCAGAACAACACACCTCTCACCAGCTCTCTAACGAGTTCAAAGCACTGCAGCTCAAAGAAGAGCTCTCCAAGTGTCCCATGTCACCCCAAAAAGCCCTCTGGCTGCGGAGGAGAAGCACCCACCAACCTGGCAGTGCCCCCTGAGGCACCAGGTGCTGGCATGACACCGTGGATGGGACTTCAGCCAGAGTCCACTGCACAAATGCAGCATTCCAGGAATCCCCCCACACTCCAGGTGACAGAGGGAGCAGAAGACATCCCTTAACACAGACCCCGTGTCTAAGGTGAGCTGTCCTCTGGAAGCTCAACCCCACCATCTCACTCCCCCTCAGCTGCATCAAGGACTCATTTCAGTGAGACTTCCCTGAGGACAAATGACAACTGGGAGGATTTTCCCCATCAGAAAATCCTGCCCCATCCCTGGGAGTGTCCAAGGCCACGTTGGACAGGGCTTGGAGCAACCTGGGCCGGTGGAAGGTGTTGGGGTTGGAACTGGGTGATCTTTGGTCCCTTCCAACCCAAACCATTTTGGGATTCTGTGAGTGACAAGTCACAAAAGCCCTTCAGTAGGAGCTCTGAGAACTGTGCAGGCACACAACAGCCACAGCTCCTCCCCACAGACCCTCCAGAGTTCAAAACACAGGTTTTTCCTCCAGACAATGATCTGCAAGAAGCTGAAGTCCTCATTCTGCAAGTGAACCTCAAGACCATCCACCAACTGTCTTTTCAAGAGCTCCTCTGCTCCAAAGCACACCAGAGATGTGCCGAGGCCCCCGAGGCTTCGGCAGCAAAGTCAAGGAGGTGACACCACAACCTGAGAACAGGGAGTGCCCAGAGGACACAGCAGATGGGACATTCCCACCAAGAGGGGTGCAGGAAGGACAGCCCTGGAGCCACAGCCCCCTTCCCTGCATCCACATCTCCATGGCCACAGCCCAGCCTGGCCCTGCACATTCCCAGGCACATTGTTCCTGCCTGAGCCTTTCCAGGCCGTGGCACTGAGTGCTCTGGGCTGGGGGGTAAGGTGGGCATGGGGCACGGGGTGGGCTCCGTGGGCTGGGAGGGCTTTTCCAACCTCAGGGATGCTGGGTGTGATTCCTGCTCCTCTGGATCTGTCCCCATGAGCTTCCCCTCTCTGCTCCTCCAGGAGCTGTTTCAGTGACCCCTGGGACCTCGAGCCCCACAAGAGCCAGGATGGAGCACCACATTTACATGGTTTGTGCTTCATCCAACTCCTTCTAAACCCCAGTTTGGATGGTTGGATTTTATTTATCTCAAAATCTCAGCTGGGAGAGGACAACTCATCCCACCAGCACCTTTGAGACATCCCTGTTTTCTTCCTCCCTACAAGGGTCAAAGCTCAGCCAAGATCTGGAACACCTTTGGCTTAATCTCCCTTATTTCTTCCAGACCTTTTAGGGCCTTGAGTTTTTGAGGTTTTGGGTGTTTAGGGATTTTTATTTGGAGTTCCTTTTAAGTTGCAGCACTTTGAGACAAAGACACAGGGCTGGGATTCCTGATTTCCAGGAGTCTCCAGTGCTGGAGGGGACAGCCCAACCTACCAAGTGACACACAGACGTGGAATTATCTCCTCTGAATCCTCAGCTTTTCCTCGGAAGGAGGAAGATCCCAGTGAGCCAGCCCAGTGCCCAGACTCTCCCCTGGCACAGCAAAGACCCAGCATCTCCCAGCAGTGGTGACAAAGGTCTCCTTCAGTGATGGCACTCCCCAGCTGGGTCACACCTGTGCCTTTGCAGCCCCTCCCTGACATCCCAAACCTCTCCCACCCCCAGAGAGGAGCCACGTGAGGAAAACCTGGGCTTGTTTGGAACACTGGAAACCCCTGACCTGAAATCCCAGGTTCTCCCTTTCTATCCTGCAGCTGAAAAAGCCCCATGGGAAGGGTGTTTGGGAAGGGGAGGCAGAGCAGCAGCTCCTGAGGGTGGGTCAGCTCCTTGCCTTTGGCCTTGTGTCCTACCCAGGGTCACCTGTCCCTCCCTCTGCCCTGAATTCAGAGCCTGACAGGAGCCCCTGGACACACCTGAGGCCCCCCAAAGCTGGGCCTGCTCAAGCTCAGCCTACACGAGATGTCCCACAGCAGTGCTGGCTCTGCAGCTCCTCTCAGGCCAGCCTGGAGCGTGGGAGAGGTGCCAACCCCAGCAGGAGTGTGGAAAGGGAGCTTTTCCCTGGCCCCCAGGGATGGCAGCTTAGTGAATAACCCTGCTAAGCCTGCATGATGAGCTGGCTTTGCTCTGGAGCACAGGGCACACCTGAGGAGATTAACTGTCCACCCTGGTCAGCCACCAGAGGATAAAAATAGAGGAGGCACAGCCACCCGAGGTCTGCAAGCCCTGGGTTGGCTTCCTTGCAATCTGCTTTCTGCTAATAAAAGGATGGGGCAGACAGGGTTGTCCATGCCAGGCTGCTCAGGAAGCAGGAAACACCCAGGAATAACTCAGTCTGCTGGAAATCAGGTGCTGAACTCCAGGGAGGCTCCAAACAATCACCTGACAGGGAGCCCTGTCACATCTGGCCATAAATACTGACCTCCTTGTTATGCTCTTGCATCCACAGGGGCTCTGCCAGAGGAAGAACTGCCTGTTGAGACTGATTCTTATCCTAAACAGCTTTTTGTGTCCTGTGTTCTCTATGGGGTTTCATTAAAGGTGAGAAGGAGGGCAGGACACCACCTGGAGCTGCTAAAATGTTGTATTGTTTGGATGATAAAAGCCCATTTGAAAATAAATTGTTATTAAGCCCTGAAACACTGTGTACTTTAATGAAGCAGGTAATTATTTGGCAGAGTTTCTGCAGCAACAACACTCTGGGCATCCTTGGGAATCATAAACAGAGTGGACAGGGAACAGAGATGGATGTCCAAAGACAAAAGGTGTGTCTGTGGTCCAAAAGCTGGTGGACTTCAGGTGGCAGGAGGTCACAGAGTGACAGACACAAGCTCTTGGGTCTACCTCCCCTCCCGTGCTGTGACCCTCACACCACATCCCACCCCATCCTTTAGGCTCCTGCTCCAACCCCCACAGCTCCTGAGGGCTGCTGCCTGCTCCAGGGCTGTTTCTGGAGGGGCCTCTTCTTTGATTTCCTGCTTTAACTCTGCAACACGACCTCGAGAAAGCCAAACTTCACAGATGCCAAACTCCCAGCACCCCCAGAGCCCCTCCATCCCCACGGGGGGTGTCCAGTCCAGGCTCTGAGCCCACCCCTGCCCTCACTAACTCTTAACTAATAATTAGGAGAGGGCTCAGGGAGCGCCAGGGTGACAGGACTGGGCTGCAGGACACCAGCACACCCCAAAGGCTGGGGCATTCCTGCCCCAGGTGGTGTCCAGGCACAAGAAGAAGACAGAGAAAAAGCCCCTTCAGCCCCAGGAAACACCACGTGGGGAGGAAGCTGAAGGCACCAGGTGCAGCACCAGCTGAGCCCCAGCATTCCAAACTGGCACCACAAAAAGCCACTCACCTGAGGAACACTCTGCCAGGCTCCACTTGCAACCTGAACAGTCTGCTGTAAGGATGCCTGACAACAAAATGTGGAAAAGGCTGAGAAAAGGGCAAAGATTCCAGCTGGGGAGGGGGGGTGAAGTGGGACAATTCATGGATTCAGGGAAAATACACCCTTTGGGGGGATTCCAGAGCTCAGCACACACCAGGAGGAAATTCAGTGGGCACACGGGAGCAACACCCCAGAGCCAGGCAGAGGAACTGGAACCCCTCAGAGCCCCCCCAGAGCACGGGGGGTGTGCACAGGAGTGGGCTGGGAGGCAGCAATAAGGGCTCTGTGCTGGATTTTGCATATATTTAAATGAGGGGTTTAATTGGCCCAGAAAAGAGAGCAGGAAAAGCCACCTCGGAGCAGCTCAGGCCACTTCCCAGAAATCTGTCCCCAGTTCCCAGAGGAGAGGGATGAGAGACGAGGGAAAAGCTGCCCAAGGGGGATTCCCACGTTTGCCAAGAGCACGAGGCTGGAAGGATCCCGAAATCCCCCTGGCAGGGGCTCTGTGGGTGTCAGGGATGTGGCAGGGTGGCAGCTGGAGGGACGGTGCCCCGCGAGCAGGGGCAGTGCCACCCTCTGCAGAGCCCTCAGCATGGCACACAAAGCAGGCATTGTCCTGGCAGGGAGGGACCTGTAACCAGAGAGCCTCCGGCTCCAGCTCAAAGCCACTTTCCCAGCCTTTCCCTGCCTGTTCCTCAGGAGCCTCCCCTGCAACACAGGCCACATTCAGGGGGTCCTGGCCCCCTCTCCTCCAGGGAACTTCACACTCCCAACCCGACAGACGGGCTGAATTCCCTGCTGGGCACAGCACACGGCCCTGGGAGGGGCAGAGTCCCTCGGGAAGGAGCTCCAAGCTCTGCCTTGCTCTGCCCGCAGCTCCGGCGTGTCTGCTGGAGCCTCACCTCGCCCCGGGTCCTGCTGCAGACACCAGGAGGTAGGTGCTGCTTTGTCCTCAGGGGAAACAGGGCTGGACACGGCCCTCGAGGGTCTTTTTTCCCCTCTTCCTCCAGGCGGATCCTTCAAATCCAGCCCTACAAGCATCCCTGCCACACAAGCATCAGCACCTGGTGCGTGCAACACATCTTCCCTGCCCCAAGGGACCTGTGTGGCCCCTGCAGGACCTGGACCACCCTCAGCAGGTGGACCACAGTACAGGTATGAGCCCAAGGACCTGTGTGGCTCCTACAGGACCTGGACCACCCTCAGCAGGTGAACCACAGTGCAGGTATGACCCCAAGGACCTGTGTGGCTCCTACAGGACCTGGACCACCCTCAGCAGGTGACCCACAGTGCAGAGCCCATTCTTACAGTCCACACTCCTCCTGTGCTGCACCTCTGTCTCCCCCTGGGATTGGTTCCCACCTCTCTCTCTCCCTGTCCCAGCAGGGTGTTCCTGGGATGGGTTCCCATCTCTCTCCCTGTCCCAGCAGGGTGTTCCTGGGATGGGTTCCCACCTCTCTCTCTCCCTGTCCCAGCAGGGTGTTCCTGGGATGCTCTGGCAGATCCTCCCCTCTCAGCCCTGCCCAGCTGTTGCAGACAGAGCTTTGGCAGAATTTGTGCCCCTGGGCAGAGCCCGAGCCACATGGAGTGGGTAGGGGGAACACCAAGAGAAGGCCAGGGTGGGCCAGGGGGAGGGAGGAGTTTGTGTGCCCAAAGCAGGGGGTCTCCAGGGGGGTTGTCCCCGCGGGTCTCATCCCACAGAGGGGAGATTTGGGACACGAGGACCCGCAGGGATGAAATGTGTGAGCAGAACCGAGGGGCTGCCCGTGCCCCAGCCCGTCCTGGCACCTCCCAGGGCATGGCAGAGCAGGCTGACAGTGCTTCCTGGGAGGGAAGGGGTGGCTGCAGGGGATGATTCAGGGCACAGTTCCACTTGCTGGCTGTGGGCACAACCACAGAGCCCACCTCTGACAGCAGCACACACAGGGAACCCCAAAACCCGGCCAAGCCCCAGCCTCGGCACTTCCCACAGCCGTCAAACCTCTTCTCACTCCATTCCTACCTGGAAGGGCAACCCTGGCATTTCTTTTTTGTTTTTTTTTTTTTTTGCAAGGAAAACACCCCAGGAACCCTGGAGAGGATGTGGGCAGGACGTGGTGCTGCCTGCACGGGTCAGAGCTCCAGGGAAGAGCCACTTCCAAGGGCCCTGCTGGCCGGGATGGACCTTCCCCCCCAGGCTGCTGATCCTGAGACTTCAAAGCAGCTGAGCAGCCCCCACTTCTGCCAGCAATAAAACTCCACTTCCATTAGCTCCATGTTCCCCACTCCAATTAGGGTCCCCTAATGCTTGGGAGAACAAAGCTGGGGGGCTTTTCCTCTCCTGCTGGGAAGGGCTGGAAGGGAAGGGATCAGCTGGCTCGGGGGAATAGCAGAGAGCCTTTCACTGTGAGGTCTCACAGCCAAATCTGTCCCAGGCCAGGGAGAACAGATGGTCCCTTTGGAAGGCTGTGCTTGCACGAAAGAAGGGATTGTCTCAGTTGCTGGACAACTTCTGGCAGCCACAGACACGCTGCTGGTGGCTTCTGGTGGAGACACCGAGGGCTTACAGGGCCATGGAGCAGCTCGTGGCCACCTGATCAAAGGCACCTGGAGGGACTGGGGGGAAATCGCTACCTGGAATGTGGACCTCGGGCTGAGACTGCCTGTTTTGAGCTGTCATCAGCTCCTTGCACTTGGCAGCACCAGAAGCCATTCACTGGCCTTCCCCTGGGAGGCTCTGAAGGTTAAAATCCCGGGGAAAACAGAGATGGGGAAGTTCATTGATCTGTGGCAACAAGGAGGAAAAAGTGGAGGTGTGAAAAGTGTGATCTCTAAGCTGGGTGTGGGAATAATAACACCAGGATTAATTTTAAACCAATTCCAAGCCAGTGCTCCCTCATCCTCCCCCCCTCAGAGCCTGTGTCCTCTCCAGGGCACACTTCAACTTCTCATGGGAAGGTGGGAAGCCCATCGAGTGTCCCCAGAGCAGAAGGGGGGCCCTCCCAGAGTGTTTACTCAGGGAGGAATTTGTACGATTGTGAGGGAATAAATTAAGCCAAAAAGATCTGGAGGGTGGAAAGAAAAAGTCCAATTTGGGCTTGGAATGATTTAGGGATGGATTCAGAGGGAAGCAGATGGGGAGAAGTGGCTTTATGTGTGGCTGGCACTCACGGAAGCACCTCGTGGAAGCACGTGTGGTGCTCCTGACCCGGCTGCTGGGGCTCCAGAGACAACACCAGGCAGGTTCCTGCAGCCAGAACGGCAGCAGCATTCCCGGGAAGCAGGAGCCCCCATCCTGCCCCAGCCTGGCTCTGCAGAGCAGGGAAAATAGGGCGATTCCCTGGATCCTCCTGGCCAGCTGTTCCCCGGCTGCGGATTACCCCGTCACATGAGCTGCTTTACAGCAAAGCCAAGCTGTCTCCACGGGCTGGGAAGGTCACTGGGAGACGGGGGCCTGCAGGGACAAACACCACTGCCAGCTCCTTCCCAAAGGGACCCCAGGCAGAGGGAAAAGCCAGCCCAGACTCCTCAGAGGGCGAGGAAAGGGGGGGTTTGTCTTCAAGCCCTCTGCCCGGGGCTTGGAGCCAGCCAGGAGGGGTATCCCGGTGCTCAGCACCATGCTGTCCTTTTCCCAGGCTCCAATCCAAGTGCTGGAAGCTGGAAAAGCCCTCACAGTGGCAGGTTCACCTTCCCTTCCTTGCGTGCCCACCGATGCCCTGGACAAGGCCACCCCACTGCCACCAGCCAAGGGATGCCAAGGGGGAGCTGCACAACCCCCTGGTGCCTCAAACCACACACAGACCAACCCCATGGCAAGAAAAGTCCTCTCCAGAGGAACGAGTTTCACCTGGAAAAGCAGGAATGGGACAGTTCAGTGCAGGCACTGAGGGGAAGGAACCCAAACCCGCCGTTTCCATCACCCTCCCATGGGCAGGGAGGGAAAATGTTCCTGCTCTGTGGGGGGAGGACAGGGCTCCTCACTGTGCCCCAGGGGCACAAGACAGAGGGGGCTGTGCTTTTAGGCTTTAAAATCAAAGATCCAGCAAAGAGGATAAGTCCAGGCACTGAGGGATCCTCTGGATGTGCTTGGAAAAGAGCAAGAGAGGAACTGAGGAGCTCAGAGCCTGCCAAAGCAGTTGGAAAGGAGGGGCAGAGGAAGCAAACCTGGAGCAGTTTGGAAATGTCCAGGAAATGGGAATGCAGAATCCGAAGGGGAGCAGGCAGTGAGGGAGATGAGAAACCACAAGAATCTCCCCAGGGAGGAAACTTTGGTCTGAAACACAAGACCAAGAGCCAGGAAACCTCAGTGCATGAAGAAGCTGCAGGTGGGGAAGCCCCGACTTCCAGACAGGGGCTTTCTCCTTCCAGCGGGAGCCTGGTGGTGGCAGGGAGAGGTGGAGGGAGAGTTCCCAAAGCCCACCTCGCTTCCTGGGATGCCTCACGCAGCGAGAGCAGCTTGCTGGGATTTCAGCCAGCTTCCCATTTGGATCAGGTTGCACCTTCCACCCAGCGACAGCCATTAAGGGCCTGGAGCTCACAAAGTGCTTTTTGCTCAGAGGAGCCTCCAGAGCCTCCAGCCCTTCCAAAGAGGCAGCATTTTCCCCAGCTCCCCAGGCTGAGGGAGGTCACAGCCAGCCCAGCCCCAGGCAGGAGCCGTGCCCTGCTGCCGTGAGACAGCAGATTGCAGCCCGGTGCTGCCCGGGGGGACTGGGGAGCCCCTCTCCCCCTGCCCCCGGTCACCGGGATCGCAGCCTGCCCCCTTGACCCCTCGACTGGTGCCAGGGGCACGAGGGGCCCAGCACGGGCAGGGAACAGCACTGAGACCCCCCCCAGCAGGGCACAGGGGAAGGGAGGGGATGCTCTGCCCCAGACAAGGCAAAATCTGCACTGAAGGATGGTGCGGGCTGCCCCCAGAGCAGGGGCATTGCCACCCTCAGCCCCTGGCACAGAGGGCTCTCCTGGCATCAGCTCAATGCCCTGAGCTCCAGACACAGACTCCACTCTGCCCTGGGGAGCAGCTCCCAAGGAAGGTGGGCTGGGATCTCTCCTTTGGGATTGCCTGGAGGAGCAGAGGCCGTGCCAGCAGGATGGAGCTGTCCCTGGCTGTCTGCTAAGCTGGGAATTCTTCCAGAGCCGGGCTCGACGTCATTTGGAGTAAGTTGCTACCACAGGCAGAATCCATCACCCTTCTGGGGAGCTCCATCCTGGGGCACTGAGAAAGGAGCAGCAGGGCACAGCCTGGTTTCAGTCTCAGCTGAATAGAAATACATTATTTCATGTGCCAAGAGGCCTCTTTCAGGGCCCATCCTGCCCTGAGCAGCTCCTTCTGGAGCCACGTGGATTAACAAGGGACTGTGAGATGAAGATGCAGAAATCCGGACAAATACCACACAAACACACCAAATAAACAGGCTCCAAGTGCAGCCCAATCCCACAGGGAACCCCTAAAGCATCACATCCATTGAGTGTGCCCAGCCAGACCAGCTCTGGCTGGTTTGTGAGGAGAGGTCACCGTGTAAACTGTGGAAATCCAGGGATCCCTCAAACAGGGAGTTGCCCAACAAGACAACTGAGGAGAGGGATCAATGAGCAGTGTCACAGCAGCTGAATGTTCCAAGGGAAATTCAAGGTCAGCCAAAAGAACTTCAGCTTCCTCTCAGGATCACAAAGATGGGAGCTGCCTCAGGTACAGCCAGAGCAGAACTGCTTTGAAGTCTTGCAGCAGACATCAGGCTCTTTCAAAATTTATGGATAAAGAAGAAATGCTGCCCAGGCTGGAGTCGGCAGCAACCCTGCTCCCTTCCCTCTGCCAGGACCCAGAACAAAAGGAACATATTGCAAGTGTGCTGGGAGAGAGGAGGGCTGCTGTCTGTTCCTTTAAATGTAATGTTAATGCCTCGTAATCAGCTTTAATTTTTAAACAGGCCCAGCCCTCCTGTCCATCCCCCCTAATTCGGGACACGTGGAAGGTAAATGGGCTGTGCTTTAAGCGGGGCAGCTTCAGCTGTGACAGCTGGGCAGGCTCAGCTGCCCCGGGCACGGGCAGGGCAGGGCCCACGGGGAGGGCACCCGTGCTGGAGGTGCCCTGGGGTCAGGGAGGAGCAGGAGACGAGGCCAGACAGGGCTGGCACGAGTTCAGGGGTGGCTGAAGCAGGGAAGGGCTTGGCAGGGATTCCCTGCCCCTTTTGGGGTGTGGGGAACACGCTGAGGAGGAAAGGCCAGTGGCTTTTGGGGACAGCAGCAGAGGAGGACAGGACTGAGCCACTCCTGGAGTGTCCCCAGGGTGCTGCCTGGGGGCTCCCTGTGAGAGCTGGATGCAGAGCAGGGGCACAAAACCACCCCGGAGGTTCCCGGTGCTGCTCCCACTCCACTGCCTTTGCCAAGGGGAGAGAGGCTGTGGCACCCCCAGGGTGCCCACCACGGACAAATTCCTGTCTCCAAGAATCCCAGGATGGTTTGGGTGGGAATGGACCTCGAAGCCCATCCAGTGTCACCCCCTGCCATGGGCAGGGACACCTCCCACCAGCCCAGGTTGCTTCAAGCCCCATCCAGCCTGGCCTTGGACACTCCCAGGGATCCAGGGGCAGCCACAGCTTCTCTGCCCACCCTGTGCCAGGACCTGCCCATCCTCCCAGCAATCCCTTCCCAGTATCCCATGTAACCCTGCCCTCCTTCAGCTTCAGGCCATTCCCCCTTGTCCTGTCCCTCCATGCCTTGTCTCAGGTCCCTCTCCAGCCTTCCAGCCCCCTTTACACACTGGAAATGCTGCTCTAAGCTCTCCCCAGAACCCTCTCTTCCCCGGGCTAAACAAAGAGACGAAAATGAGGCTTCCCTACCCCAAAAATGCAAACCATGCCCAGGAACAACCACTGGGAGCTGCTATTTTTAGCCCTGGTTGGTGGGCAGACAAATCCTCCTGGTCATCAGTGCCAGGAGGAGCCCAATCAGCCCCAGGGCAGTGCCAGCCCCATGCCAGGGCCAGCCTGAGCTGAGCCCTGCCCAGGAATCGGGAGGGACAGCAATGCAGGCTCTGGGAAATGTCTGGGCTCTCATCCCACTGGGAAGGAGCTGAGTGCTGGGACTGGAGCTGTGGGTGGTGTCCCAGAGACTGGCAGGGTGTGGGCACAGGGCTGAGGTGCAGGCAGGTTCCCCCCTCCTCATGGGGCACAGTGGGTGTGTTTGGAGCCATTAGGGCTGGAAAAGGCTTCCCACACCGAGTCCAACCATGCCCAGCACTGCCAGGGCCACCACTGACCATGTCCCAGGTGCCACATCCACGGGGCTGTGACATCCCCCCAGGCACGGGACTCCACCCCTGCCCTGGGCAGGCCCTTCCAAAGCCTGACCACCCTTTCCAGGAGGAAATATTCCCAACATCCAACCTGAGCTGCCCCTGGTGCAGT
This sequence comes from Formicarius rufipectus, assembly GCA_013399695.1. NCBI lineage: Eukaryota > Metazoa > Chordata > Aves > Passeriformes > Formicariidae > Formicarius > Formicarius rufipectus. The sequence continues at coordinate 17,331 of VXAU01004108.1, read as the reverse complement.
CTGAGGCCATTTCCTCTGGCCCTGCCCCTCGTTCCCCGGGAGAACAGAGCCAGCCCTGACCCAGAGGAAGCTCATTTTATCAGAGGCTTGTGCCAAGGTATTTCACCCCGAGTCCACCAGGGCCATGCTGCTGATAATTACTTCTTTATGCACGGTAATTTGTCCTCGAGGAAACACCTCTCCCTGTCCCTGGACCTGCTCAGTGAATCCAGGAATTCCCACTCTTCCCTTTCAGCCTTCCTTGCTGGCTGCCCCTGATGTCTCTTCTACCCTCTCCTCTGAAACACGTCTGCCCCAATGATGTTCCTCACCTCTCCTTCCTGTTGGGATCACATCCTACCTGTGTCAGGGCAAACCTTCATTAAAAAACTCTGTTCCCACCAGGAAGGCCCTACAACAAGCTCCACTCTGTCCTTCCTGTCCTCCTGGATGCAAGCAAGCTCATCTGCACTGTGCCAAGCTGCTAGCGACTCATTTGGCTCCACCTTCCCTAAAAAAAGGAGATCCAACAGGAAAAACAGAAAATATGGCTTTTAAAAACTGACATTTGCAGCCCCTCAGCCCCCAAAACTTCGTTTAGGGTTGTTTCTCTCCTGTGCAGCACCACCAGCTCAGCACTGCCCCTCCCTATCCTGACACGTCCCAAAGCCTCCCCAGGCACACACAGCCTGGAGAACGGGATCCTCACTGCTGCCTTTCCCCCCTGGATGTGTTTCCAAGTGGAAGCAGCCCTCAGGAAACCATGGGGGATTGGGATCCACACAGGGAGGATTGGAGGAGGATGCCCCACCTGGCTCCTCGTTGATGCTGGGTGGGAAACTCAGGAGCCTCTGCCAGCACTGAGGGTTTCCCAGCAGTGAAACCTCTTCCCAGCCCAAGGCACCAATTCCTGGAGCAGCAATTCCACATGGGAGCATCCCCTAAGTGTGGCTGGCAGCTCCTTTGTGATGCCTCATTCCCAGTGCTTGGAAAGCAGGGGGCTCTTTAATCCCCCCTGCCCACGTCAGAGCCCTAATGCTCTGCCCAGGCCTTCCAGCCCAAATCCTGGCTCAGCCCTGGCCCCAAGCACAGCCCCCTCGAGTCCTGGGGAGAGCTGGGATTGGAGTTTTTGGGATGGCCTGGGGGGTGCAGGGGGGCAAGACTCACTGTGGGCTCCTCATCTGAGCTCCCTGGGGCACATCCAGCAGCACAGGGAGGGGAAACATCAGGAAAAGGAGGGCNGAAAAGGAGCGCTGGGGGCAGGAAAAGGAGCGCTGGGGGCAGGAAAAGGAGCGCTGGGGGCAGGAAAAGGAGCGCTGGGGGCAGGAAAAGGAGCGCTGGGGGCAGGAAAAGGAGCTCTGGGGGCAGGAAAAGGAGAGCTGGGGGCAGGAAAAGGAGGTCTGGGGGCAGGAAAAGGAGGTCTGGGGGCAGGAAAAGGGCAGTGGCTGCTGCAGGTGAGGCCAAGGGGCCGATCCAGGATCCACTGGCTCCGTGGCTGTGCCCAGCTCAGGTCTCTGAAGTCCAGCCCCTGCTCACGGGTGGATCCCACACCTCCCAGTGCTCTTCCCATGGCCCAGCTGAGATCCCAGGTGGAGGTGGGAGCAGAGCCCCAGCCCCAGGGCCCCCCTGCAGTGCTGATCCCACCCCTGGGAGCCTCCTCGGTGTTCCAGGATGCAGCCCTTGGATGGGTGGCACACCAAAGGCTGAGGCTCAGCACACTCCTTCCCCTCCACAGCTCCGTGTCCTCTCCCAGAGCCTACTCCAGCCGGGCTGGGGAGGAGCTGCTGCCACGCTCACCTTGAGCGTTCCCTGGTTTAATGCCAACCACTTAAGCACAAACCATCTGGGCCTGGGGCCGTGGGGTCCCCCCTTCCCACATCAGGTGCTCTGGAGCAGCCAGGAAAGCACAGTGGATCCTGGAGCAGGGCCCCCACTGCCCCTGGAAATGAAACCCACCACTGATGATCCACAGCCCTTCCCTGGTGCAGGATGTTCCTGGGCTCCCTGTTCCCTGCAGGATATCCAGGCCTAGATTCCAAGATATCCACGAGCAGAAGTTTCCCCTTTTCAGCTGTCTTGGTTGCCTTTTATCACTTGATTGTTATTCAGACAGTAACTGCAGAGAATGGCTGGGAAAAATGCCATATTGGCATAGAAACACAAAACCTGATAAAAGAGAATTTAATGGCTAAAAGCAGCAATGAAACACCTCGTCCTGATCCCAAGGAATTTTCCTGGAATCATGGGATGGTTTGTATGGGAAGGGATCTTGAAACCATCCAGTGCCAGCCCCTGCCATGGGCAGGGACACCTTCCACTGTCCCAGGTTGCTCCAAGCCCTGTCCAACGTGGCCTGGGACACTCCCAGGGATCGGGAGGGGTTAAAACACTGTCTCCTTTACCCTACCAATAGGATGGGGATAAATTTCTATCCCTTCCAGGGTAAGAGATGTGCGAAAGGGATTGGAATCCCTTGGGAAAGCCCTGCAGGAGGGTCAGAGCATTCCTAGAGGGGAACCTTTCCTGGGAATATCAGCAAATTGAGGCTCTGCAGCCACGAGCAGGGGAGTTTGTTGGTTAACCCCATCACAGCTCTGGCAGTTGTTCTCCCCTTCTCCTTCCTGCAGCCAGTTGTCCCAGATCACCCCAATTCCATCTCCCCTGGCCAGAAGGGTGGTCTGCTCCCACTGCAGCAGCTATCCCAGTGTCCAGGGGGCTGCTCACACTCCCACCCCGGAGAAATCCTGCTGGTGCCAGCGCTGCCCATCCATCTGCTCCCATCCCCAGACGGAGACAGAGGGAATGGACACCACCATCTCCTCACTCCCTGAGGGACATCTATTAGCTGGTTACGTAATCCAACCCCCAGCACGGCTCTTCCAAGGACCACAAAGCCCTTCCCCTTAATGCTGGCGGAGATTAGAGCGCGTCGCGGGCGAGTGGGAAGCGGGAGAGGGGCTGGGGGTGAGGGTTTGCTCAGGGAAAATGCTGCAGCCTCTCCCCTTAATGCACTCCAAATCCCAGCTGATTTCCGACTCAGAACAACAAACCTAGAAAAAAGCCAGCCTGGCTTGCACTGAAATGATCTTAATGAGGGGCCAGGGAGGTGGAGCGACTCCAGAGGGTGAGTTTTTGGGGGAAGCATCCAGAGGAATCCAGAGCAGGAAGCATTTTGGGAGCAGGCCGAAAGGAGAGGGGATGCAGGGCTGCCCAAGGGCACTGACGGGCTTTGCCCAGTGGGATTAGTTGCTGGTTTTGAGCAGCGGGGGCAGATCCTTCCCCCATGCACACCCGCCGCTCGGGAGGGAGCACAGCACAGCCGGCTCTCCCCTCGTGTCAGATGCATTCCCTGCTCCCAGGGCAGAGGTTTCACTTCGCTTCTGCTCCCTCTTCAGGCTGGCTGAGCCCTCAGCAAGGGAGTCAAACCAGCTCAGAGCCCGAGTCCTCTTCCCCCACCCCAGTTCTGCTGCAAACTAAACACGGACGCTTCAACGCCACCGCGCTCCCTGCGAGAGGGGGACTTGGAAGGGTTGTGATGGAATTCAACCTCCAGGTCTCATCTCACCACACTGCTGCTTTCCATGCCAGTGAGAAGGCAGGAAGTCATTGCTCTGCCACTGACCTCACGTGCTTGGCCCACCCTCAGTGTGGACAACTGATGTCCAAAGAGCCCCATTCTCAACGTGCTGTTTCTTTACGACTTCACCCTTTTTGAGCTCATTTTGACAAAGCTCCTTCCACTCAATCAAAGTAACCACTGAGGGTCTTCTCGGAACTTAGAAAGTGTCACAGAATCAGGTTGGAAAAGACCTCTGAGATCACTGAGTCTAACCTATGAGCACCAAACCAACCAGAGCAGAGCACCACGTGCCACCTCCAGTTGTTCCTTGGACACCTCCAGGGTCAGGCAGAAGCACAGAGCACCTGGAGGCAGTGGGTGAGACATCTGCACATTCCAGTGCCACCCCCTGAACCAGTTCCTATGGATTTGGTTTTATTTAGCACAAGCTTAGACGGGATAGTTGCAAAAGTCACCAGAGACACATCAATTAATATGTGAGAAACACTACAGAGGATCCCTAAAACTAAAGGGTTGACTGGGGGGGCAAGATGGGAAATAAAGCAGGAGGCAAACCACTGCTGAGGGACCCTGGAAGGTCTCACCTGAGCAGAAAAGCAGCCACCTAGCCCACAAAAAAAGAGCCTTGAGAAGGGAAGGAAATGAGTAGGTAATAAAATGTTGGTCATTCCTTCGCAGTGAAGAGTTTGGGGATGAGTTCATTGTGGCACCAGCTGGATGTGCTGGTCGAGCAAGGCTGGCCCTCCCTGTGCTGGGCACTGTGCAGATACACAGTGGGGAGCAGTTTACCCAAGAGAAACCCTGAGGATACAGAGCAAGGTGGGCAGGGGAGGGAAGGAGCAGAGCCACCAGCACCACAGAGGCAAACGGGAGCTCGGTGCCACCACCCCGTGCTGGGGCACAGCCCGGTCAGTGAGCCCCTGCAGCTGGCAATTCTACCAGGAAAACCTGGACATCTCAGCAGGGAGAGAGGGAGATCCTCTGGTTCAGAGCCAGGGAAACCCACCAGACAAGGCCCCCCCATGTCCCAGCAGGCTTACCATTGGCATCCTGGACACCGGTGAGGGCTCCGACCGCCGCCGCCGTTTCCCCGGACAGGACAATCTGTCCCCCTCCTTGGAGAGTGGCTTCAGCCAGCGTGGCCACGGCGTGGGCAGCAGCTTCACTGTGGCCATGGAGAGGAGAGAGGAGAGTTAGGAACACCAAAAGATGCAAATAATCCCATTTTGACCAGGCAACACATGCCAAGAGAAATCCGTAAGGGAGGGACCCACACCGGGCCCAGATGAAGCAGAAAATCTACACTGGAGGAAGAATTAGGTGGGAAGAAGGTGGGTCCAGTGGCCTTTGTCAGCTTGGACATGTCTTAGAGCACCCCTGTCTTCTCACCTGTGCATCCTTTCTCTTGGGACTCACTAAGACTTTGGGACAATCCAAGCAGTTATTCCACATGGCTCCTTCCTTCCCCTGGTTTCAAAACTCATTCCTCTGGCACATTCCGTGGCTCTGCAGATCCCAGAGCTCTGCCCATCCCCCTGATCCTGCCTGTTCTCCTGGCACTGGGCCAGGCCGTGCCCAGCATCACATCCCCACCTCTGCCTTTGCTCCTGCCCAGCCAGGTGGTTTAAGGATGCTTTTTAATGAGCATTACTTTGGCTCTGAGCCGTTCCCACACTCGAGGCCGGGGCTGTGGGCACAGCCCGTGGTCTCCTGCCTTGTCCTGCTCAGCCAGCACCTCCAGGATCCTCCTTTGGATGAGGGAAATCCTTGTCTACACCTCAGCAGGGAGAACCCTCCTGGATGCCAGTGTGTCCCCTACAGTGCCACAGCCACTTCCAGGCTTTGGGAACAGCAGGGAAAGCTTCAACAACCCAGAGCTGAGCAAAGACCTTGTTTCCTCCTGCAGGGACCTGTGAACCTGAGTGCAACCCAAGGTCTGTGTCCAGGGAAGGGCAATGGAGCTGGGAAAGGGTCTGAAGCACAAGGAGAAGGGTCTGGAGAACTTCTGAGGGAGCTGGGGGGCTCGTCCTGGAAAAAAGGAGGCTCAGGGGGGACCTTGTGGCTCTGCAAGTCCCTGCCAGGAGCGGGGAGCCGGGGGGGGTCGGGCTGTGCTCCAGGAACAGGGACAGGAGCAGAGGGAACGGGAACAGGCTGGGACAGGGCAGGGGCAGGGGGGACATGGGGAGGAATTCCCTGCTGGAAAGGGTGGTGAGGCCTTGGCAGGGGCTGCCCAGGGGGGTTTGAAGTGCCCATCCCTGGAGGGATTTCCAATCCCTGTGGATGTGGCACTTGGGGACATGGTCATTGGTGACCTTGGCAGTGCTGGGGATGGTTGGACTCCGCGGGCTCTGAGGGATTTTCCAACCCAGACAATCTTATTTTCTTACATTCTTACACTTCTACTTCAGAAAGGCATTTGGGAAAACCCCCAAAACCTGCAGGAGAAACCCCCCACACCAAGACTGTGGAGGAGATCCTGACCCTGGAGAGAGAGAGAGCAGGAACCAGGACCTGTCCCGCAGACACGCGGACAACGCCCGACACGGGGATTTGCTACGGAAAACCCTCCCCGGGGTCTGTCCAGAGGGGTCTTTGCAGCGCTGGGATTGCCCCTTGGGAGGTGGCCCCCCGTGCCCCCACACCTGTTGAGGGCCATGGTCACCGTGGCTCCCTGCTGCATCTCCTGCGACGCCGCCACCGCCGCCTCCGCCAGCGACGCCACCGCCTGCGTGGCCTCCGACGCCTGCGTCGTCTGGATGGTCATCTCACCCCCCTGCAGCGTCGCCCAGTTCTGCTCCACCTGCAGGGGCACGGGGGGGGACAGCAGGGTGGGACACTGCTCCTGAGATGGGAGTCCTGACATGGGAGCCCTGAAATGGGAGTCCTGACATTTCAAGAAGAGCTCGCAAAGCTCTGCAGGTGCTCCGGCTTTGAGAGATGGGAAAAAAGGGTGGGAGCCTGAGATCTGCCTGGGAATGCTGCTGGAGACCACAGGCCTGGATCAGCCATGAGGGTGATACTCCACAGTCATCCATGAAGCTGATGTTCCTCACCCACCCACAAGGCTGATGCTCCTCACCCATCCACAAGGCTGATGTTCCACAGCCATCCATGAGGATGATGTTCCTCAGCCACCCAGGAGGATGATGCTCCTCACCCACCCACGAGGATGATGTTCCTCACCCACCCATGAGGATGATGTTCCTCACCCACCCACGAGGCTGATGTTCCTCAGCCATCCATGAGGATGATGTTCCTCACCCACCCATGAGGATGATGTTCCTCAGCCACCCACGAGGCTGATGTTCCTCACCCACCCACGAGGCTGATGTTCCTCAGCCATCCATGAGGATGATGTTCCTCACTCACCCAGGAGGATGATGTTCCTCACCCACCCACGAGGCTGATGTTCCACAGCCACCCATGAGGACCCTCAGCCACACACAAATCCCTCTTGTCCAGTGAATCCACAACCACACCAGACAATGCTGTTGTGGCTGTGGTTTGGTTAATTAGCTGGGCCTAATGGCCATAAACAAACACAGCCTGTTCCACCTCAACATGAGGAAGAACTTCTATCCATGGAGGTGGCAGAGCACTGGACCAGCTGCCATGGGAGGGTGTGGAGTGTCCCTCTCTGGAGACATTCCAGACCCACCTGGATGAGCTCCTGTGTCACCTGCTCCGGGTGGGACTGGGTGACTCCAGAGATCTTTCCAACCCCAGTAATTCTGGGATCCTGTGTTTCTGCAGTGCTGGAACCCCAGCGTGGATCAAACCCCTCAGGGACCTGTGCTGTGTTTGCCTCACTGTTTCCACTTGCACCACCCACTGTTATGTTGGGGAACAATCCATGTTCCCATTTGGGATTTCTTTGTAGAGCACCTGCAAATTCCAGTGGGTTTGAGCCCACTGAGGTGTCTCTGTGCTGCAAAAATACGCTCAATAAAAGATGATGGTGGAGGGAAGTGTCCATGTATCTCAGGCACTCCCAATTCCCTAACTCCAGATCTTTCCATAGATAAACACCACATTCCTTAAAGTTCACCCCATCCCTGTTGCTCTTTGTCCACATTCCTCCATTTGGGACTTCACAGCTCATGAGACAACAAAGGTGTGGCCACAAAACCCACCAGGATGTGAACAAGAAATATGGACTGGACCAAAACACAAGCGGAGGAAGCAGAGGATGAAGGGCCATCAGCCCAAACACTACTGTCTTCTTTGCATGAAGATCATCCTCCTCCACCTCCCGTTGCTGTTCTCATCCCCATAAGCATTTCAGGCCACTCCTGGTGAGTGGAGACACCCAAAGGGGAGGGGAAAGCCCGTGGAGAAAGGTAAAAGCTCCATGGGAGCAGAGCTGGCTCGGGGCAGTGTTGCACAAGGAATTTGTGCTGCCTTTGGGCACCATAAGGATCATCCCAACACTGGGTGGAGAGGGAGGGAGAACCTGCTGTGTCCTCACTGCCCCCCATGACCCTGGTGACACCCACAACAGGGAGAGAGGAAAGGATGGAGAGACTTTCCAGGCTCTTCTCCCCACTAAACAAAGGTTGTGCTGCTGAGATCTTTTGAAAGGTCTGAAAAGGACCTTAAAGGACCAACACACCTCCTGTAGCTGATCCCTTTGGTATCATTTGGCATTTTAGTGCCTAAAGCTGAATGCTCACCCATCCATACCTTCATTTTTCCACTGGTTTGGGGTTTTTTTTTAAATCAAGCAATATTTTTCCTGTATGTTAGGGAATCCTGCTTTAAATTCTCCCCACTAAATGCTCTTCTCCCCACTAAACAAAGGTTGTGCTGCTGAGATCTTTTGAAAGGTCTGAAAAGGACCTTAAAGAGCACCCCGTGGCTGGAGGAGACACCTTCCAGCAGCCCAGGCTCACATGGACCAGCCTGACTGGAGCTGTCAAACCCTCCCTGCAGCTCTGCAGGGACAGAAGGAAAAGCCCTGACCACTCTGGGAGCAGCTCCAAGTGCTCCAAGGTCACTGCAGGACCCTGGAGCAGGAGCTGGAGCACAGCAGAGCTGTCCTGTGCTGCCACCTCCTGCTGGGACAGCTGGAGCTGCAGCTGAGAGGGCTGAGGGGACAGGGCAGCTCCAAAATCCTGCTGAGAATTTAAAGCAGGGTTCCCTAACACACAGGAAAAATATTGCTTGATTTAAAAATAACCAAACCAGTGGAAAAATGAAGGTATGGATGGGTGAGCATTCAGCTTTAGGCACTAAAATGCCAAATGATACCAAAGGGATCAGCTACAGGAGGAGTGTTGGAATGGCAGAAAGGTAGAAAAGAAATCATCTATAGGAGGTGTGGTGAAATGCCAAAGAGCTATAAATTAAATTATCTATAGGAGGTGTGTTGGAATGGCAGAAAGGTATAAAAAAGGTATAAAATAAATCATCTATAGGTGTGGTGAAATGCCAAAAACATGCAAAATGGATCATCTACAGGAGGTGTGCTGGGATGCCAAAGAGGCATAAAATAAATCATCTATAGGTGTGGTGAAATGCCAAAAACATGCAAAATGGATCATCTACAGGAGGTGTGCTGGGATGCCAAAGAGGCATAAAATAAATCATCTATAGGTGTGGTGAAATGCCAGAACAAAGGCCAAAATAAATAATCCGCGGGAGGTGGTGAAATGCCAAAGCAGAGACAATATGCACAAGAGACAAAAGGCTTAAGGCTTCCAGTACAATTTTGTCTGGAGAGTCTCCTGAGTCAAAATAACATTTCAGCACCAAATCCACAGAAAAAACTACTATTTGATATTTTTTTAAAAAAGCAGGAAAATAAATGTATAGAAGTGGAAGTGTTCAGATTTAGGCAGTTCAGATTTTGAAATGTCAAACAAAATATAACATAAATAATCTATAGGAGGTGTGATAAGAAAAGTATGAAATTCAGACTTCAGGCTTCCAACAAAATTTTGTCTGTAGAGTCCTGAGTCAAAACTACAGCTCAGCACCAAGTCCACAGAAAAAAACTATTATTTGATTAAAAAAGTGGAAAAACAAATGTATACAAATGTTTGGCAGTTCGGATTTTGAAATGCCAAACAAAACACAAAATAAATAACCTGTAGGAGGCATGAAAAAAAAAGTATGAAGTTCAGACTTGAGGCTTCTGAGGAAATAGAAAAAAAAAAAGTAGGAAATTCAGGGTTCAGGTTCCCAAGGGGTACAAAGCACACATGGAATTCTGAGTTCAGCTCCCAGGAAATTCAGAGTTCAGGCTCCCAGGGGGTGCAAAGCACTCATGAAACTCAGAGTTCAGGGTCCCAAAGGGTATAAAATAATACATGAAATTCAGAGTTCAGGTTCCCCAGGGGTATAAAATAATACATGAAATTCAGAGTTCAGGTTCCCCAGGGGTATAAAATAATACATGAAATTCAGAGTTCAGGTCACCCAGGGGTATAAAGCACACAGGAAACTCAGAGTTCAGGCTCCCAAAGGTACAAAGCACACATGAAATTCAGAGTTCAGGTTCCCCAGGGGGTACAAAGCACACATGAAATTTAGAATTCAGGTCCCAGGGGGCACCAAGCACCCATGAAATTCTGAGTTCAGGTTCCCCAGGGATACAAAGCACCCATGAAATTCAGAGTTCACTCCCCAGAGGGTACCATCACCCCTGAGCCCCAGCTCAGCCCCCTGTGCTCACCTCTCCATCTGCCACTGTGGAGTAGTTCACCTGTGCCACAGTCACCGTGGTGGGCAGCTCGGAGGCGTCGGCCAGCGTGGCCACCGTGGCACCCGTGCCAACCTGTGGAGCACAACAACCCTCAGCTGAGAAGGGCTGGAATGGTGGGAGAACCCCCGTGGAACTCAGGCCCAAGGGGGGTTTTGGGAGGGCTTCACTGGGAAGGTGGTGGGACACCAGAGCGGGACATCCAGGGTGGGGTTGGGGGGCGCTCTGGACGGGGCTGGGGGTGTGCACCTGGAGAGGGGAAGGCTGCAGAGAGACCTTGGAGCCCCTTGCAGGGCCTGAAGGGGCTCCAGGAGAGCTGGAGAGGGACTGGGGACAAGGGCTGGAGGGACAAGACACAGGGAATGGCTTCCCAGGGCCAGAGGGCAGGGCTGGAGGGGATGTTGGGAAGGAATTGGTGGTGTCAAACAAAGACCAGGGGGCACAGACATCCCTGATGTGTGGATGAAATGGTGTGTTCTGCCACTGAAGGGGGGCAGTGCCACCAGCTCTGCTCCCCTGCCACGAGCACTGTGTGCTGACACTGGGAACTGGATGTGCTCATTTGGTGGGGTCATTACACTCAGGTCAGAGCCCTGAACTGCTCCACCACACTGCAGAAGTCCAAGGGGTGGGAATGAGGGATAGGAGTCGGGGAGAGGAAGGAGAAAACTGGTTCTTTGGGTGGGAGTGTTGGGTTAACAAACCTGTGGGGTGAGATGAAGATCTATGGACAAAGCCAAAATTCCCGATGGACACAACTCCAACCTGGGCCAGCCGTGGTGGGAATGGGAAACCCAGAGGGTGCCACTCACCTGGATGAGGGACACGGTGCCATCGGGGTTGCTGAAGGTCTGCACCACGGTCTGGGAGGGCACCAGGTGGGCTATGCTGTGCGTGGTCGTGGTCTGGGGGGTCTGCTGGTCCTCGAAGGCATAGAGCAGGTCCTCACGCCCGTGCTGCTTGTAGCAGTTCTTCACGATAGTCCTCAGGGCCTGGGTCCAGGACACCTTCCAGCATGAAGGGAAGGGGGGAGAGTCAGTGGGGAAAGTTTTCTGATCTGCTGTGGATTGGTTGTTTATCCTGGCTGGGGTTTATGGGGTGGTTTGGAAGCAATTCGGGAACAAAAGGCCCCGTTAATTAATTGCTCTCTCATCATCCCCCTCCTTTGTCCAAGACTCAGAAATCACCCTGGAGAGCACCATGACCCAGTGAAGATGTTCCTGCTCACTGCAGGACGAGATGACTTTTACAAGGGCCTTTCCAGCCCAAACCACCCTACGACTCCAAGCAGAAAACTACCCTGATAGGAAAGCACCGACCACCGCGGCACCATCTCCAGCCCCACCTGGAATCCACCCCCATCCAACCAGCCCTAAATCAGCCCACACAAATCCTGCTGCTTCCACACCACGGTGGCTTCTCTGATTACCTTTGTGACAGAGCCACCACCTGTGTGGTGGCACCCGTGGCCATACCTGGTACCCACCACGCCTTCCCCCCGTTCCCTCCTTTCTTCCATCTCCACTGCACAGCCCTGACAATTCCCCTGGAGCACAAAGGTCCCTGCAGCTCAGGATGGGACAGGCTGGGGAGAATTCCCCTGTCCTGGTTTTAGCAGCCAGGATCAGTTTGGCACTGGGTGGGGGTGGATTCTAAACCCTCTGTGTCATTTTTCTCATGACCTGCTCACAATGGTCCATTGGCAGCAGCTGCCCAGGGCACACCCCACCCCTCAGGGGGCAAGCTGGGTGTTTAGGAACTTCTGTGGGATAAGGAAGTTCTCCTGCCTCCACACCCACCTGAGGGGTCATGTCTGCTCAGGGGCCAGCAGGGATGCCCCAAATATGCCCTGATTGACCTCCCAGAGTGAATCCCCCTTGGGAAAGTCTGCGCCCTGGGGGAGGGACTGGGCGTTCCCATCTGAGCCCAAGTGGAGATAAACTTGGGGTTTGGGGACTGGGGGCTCTTCACATCCAGAGGAGGAGCAGAGCCTCGACCAGACTGAGACTGCCACCAGACTGCCACCATCACTTTCACCAGCAGGTTTCTTGTTTTCTTTTTACTTTGAACTCAGGTGCCCACGTGGCGCTCAGCACAGGGGCTGGTGAGCTCCATCCTGCTCGTGCCCCCCTGGGCTGGGCTGCACAGCTGGTGTTTCTGCGGCACAAACGAATTTTCCTTCCGACTCAGTGTATTTTGTGATCTTTTATTAAATTGTTTTTCTGCCTTGCAATCCCATTCTGAGTTGGATTCATTTCTCCTGCCAGTTTAACTCTAACCCAGCACATCCCCCCCAGCCCTGTGTGCCAGGCCCTGTGCTCAGGTGAGGGTGGGCAGTGTGGGCACTCACGCGCTGCTTCTGCTCCTCCGTGCGGACGTCGCTGCGCACGTTGGCCCAGGGGATGTCCTCGGGCCACCAGATGGGTTTGCAGCTCTCCTTGCCCCAGCCTGGTTTCCCACGACCCGTGGAATACTTCAGCATCTCAGGGATGAAGGCTCTCAGCTGGGCCTGGAACAGACCACGTCAGAGGGTTGGGTTTTAGGGCCTTTTAGGTCTGGTAGTTTTGAGGTGCGTCCAAGTTATTACGTGGTACAAAGTTGTTATGTGTAACTTCCATCCTGTTGGGGCCATCAACTGGAAGAGGCCTGAATGCCTAAGGAAGATCCCAGAATCACAGAGTATGCTGAGTTGGAAGATGGACAACACCATCTTCTCCCTGCACTCAGCTTTGTAGCACGTGGAAGAGCAGAAACAAAATTAAGCCAAGCCAATGAGAACAACAAGGCACAAACAGGTTCAAACACCACCACGAGGAGAGCAGGCCAGCCTGAAACGGGGGAAATAAATAAACAGGTCAGAATAAGGCAGAAAACCCCACAGGTCATGTCCTCACCGTGGCAGGAACTCAGAGCTGCTGTACCTCTGCAAAGGGGATGGAGCTCCAGGGGCTGCTCCAATGGGAAAACCACAATCTCACACAGACACTTCTCCACACTGTGTCATGAAATGGAGCACAAAACTCACACAGGGCTTTAGGACACAGCTGGGTTTTGTGCCAGGGATTCCTTGGAGTGTCAGGAAAAGGCTGGTTCAGCTGCAGAATGGAGTAGGAAGAGAAGGAGCTCTGACCTCACATCAGAGAAAATCACTTCATCTTAAAGCTTAATACCTGCATTAAAGAACAGCTCCCTGCACCCCTCCAGGGCTTTTATTGTAAGTCACTCCATAGAATCATGGGATCATTTTGGTTGGAAAAGACTTTTAAGACCATCAAGTTGAACCATTCCAGCACTGCCAGGGCCATCCCTGACCATGTCCCCAAGTGCCACATCCACAGGGCTGTGAAACCCCTCCAGGGATGGGCACTCCAAACCTCCCTGGGCAGCCCCTGCCAAGGCCTCACCACCCTTTCCAGCAGGGAATTCCTCCTCATGTTCCCCCTGCCCTCTCCCAGCCCAGGCTGAGCCTGTCCAAGATGAACATTCCAGTGCAGGGCCAACACCCACTCTGCTCCAGGCTCCCCATCCAGGCCCCTTTATTCCAACAAACCTGGGAATAGTGGAGTTTTTGAGTTGCCTGGTGCAAAAAGAGTTAAAAGCTCCTTCCCTGCTCGCTGTTTCCAGCTGGATTAATTACTGGTCCATGGGAGTTCAGGGATCAAGGTACTTGTTAAGGAGGGTTTGTGTGTAACCCACCAGGGAGACAATCAGCAGCACCTCCCAACCTGCTCCAGTGCAGCACTTGACTAATTAGTGCCCTAACGAGGCCTGGCCGTGGCTCCAGGGGCTCTGCCACAGGGCAGGGCAGCAGACGGAGCCCACAGCAACCAGGGTGTGGCTGTGGCCACCTCACCTGTGGGAGCCACAGCTCTGCCACCTCCAGCCAGGTGGAAAATGTGCATCACATCCCAGTCTGGACCATTGTCAGCTCTGGAAAAGGCTCAGAACACACCCAGAATGGAGGGTTGGGAGAAACTGGGAGAAATGTTTCTCTGCACCCTTTGCTACAGAGACTGAGTGTTCCTGAGGTTTAACATCAGGGTCAAGTGTTAACAGGACTGAGCTGATCCTGGTTCTATCATCTGCAACTCCCCAAAGAATGGACAACTGTATTCCAGCTGTATTCCAGCTGTATTCCAACTGTATTCCAGGGCTGGAAACAATAGGGAAAGTGGTTTCTGGAACAGAGCAAAGCCTGGGGCTGGGAATTTTCTCCCCGTCCCCCAGCTCAGCCTTGGGATCTCTGGGAAAAGCCAAGTCCAGTCCCTCAGGACCCCACCTGCAGCTGGAAGCAGAAGAGGGCAGGGCTGCACAACAGCTGGAATGCCCACTCATCCTGGCATCCAGGACCTTGCCCTCCTCACTGCTGGAAAACCCACCCAGGCTGGAGCTCAGCTGCATGGGGGCACAGCTCCTGACACTGCAAAGCCAGGATCACCCCTGTCCCTCCATGGAGAGGATCTGCCAGCCCCAAACCGAGTTTGCTTCCCATCTTTTGGGGCTTGGCTTGTCCTCCAGCCACTGTCACACGCACACAGCAGGACAACGGGCACCAAGAGGATTTTGGTGGCCCAGAAAACTTTGCTGGCTTCTACAAGCAGATTGTAAACCATTAACACACTATTATATGTAACTCAATCATCAGACACCATTATAAACCACACCACTCCATCATTCTAAGCCACTGTAAAGCACGGATGATAAACCATCACATCTCAACCCAAGACTGCAGATCGTCACAACCTCCAGCTCAGNTCCTGTTCCCCATTCCCCATTCCCATTTTCGTTCCCATTACCATCCAATTCCCATTCCTGCTCCCCATTCTCATTCCCTGTTCCCCATTCCCTTTCCCATTCCTGTTCCCATTCCCTGTCCCCCATTCTTATTCCCATTCCCATTCCCATTCCAGGTCTCTGCCCCCAGCCCAGGGCAGAGCAGGGCAGGGCCAGGGGCCCTTTGCCCCCCCTGCCCTGCAGCTCTGCCCTGCTGAGGGTCAGTGATAGCTTCAGTTTAGAGCTGGAGTCTGTGTGGCAACATTTCTATTTCTACAAAAATGTAGAAATATATATATTTCTATATTTGGTTTATATTTATAATTATATTTTCATTTGTANCCCCGGGCAGCCCCAAGGGCAATCCTGGGCAGCCCCAAGGGCAGAGCACAGACCCCGGGCAGCCCATCAGCCGCAGTGCCCGGGGGCACACCCAGCTGAGGCATGGCCAGCCTGGCTGAGCTCAGCCCACCCTGACCCAGGGGCATTCCTATTCCTCATTCCCTGTTCCCATTCCTGTTCCCCATTCCCCATTCCCATTTTCGTTCCCATTACCATCCAATTCCCATTCCTGCTCCCCATTCTCATTCCCTGTTCCCCATTCCCTTTCCCATTCCTGTTCCCATTCCCATTCCCTGTCCCCCATTCTTATTCCCATTCCCATTCCCATTCCAGGTCTCTGCCCCCAGCCCAGGGCAGAGCAGGGCAGGGCCAGGGGCCCTTTGCCCCCCCTGCCCTGCAGCTCTGCCCTGCTGAGGGTCAGTGATAGCTTCAGTTTAGAGCTGGAGTCTGTGTGGCAACATTTCTATTTCTACAAAAATGTAGAAATATATATATTTCTATATTTGGTTTATATTTATAATTATATTTTCATTTGTATTCATATAATTATATTTTGTATTTTGTCATTTATATTTATATCANTTTATACACATGTTCAGATTTATTTATATTTTATATTCATATTTTTACATTTATATTTATATTTTATTTGCATTTTATGTTTAGATTTTTACATTAATTTTTATATTTGTATTTTGTACTTATATTTGTATTTTATATTATGAAATTTAAATTTAAAATGTTATTTACTGTTTATATTTGTACACTTATATTTATATTTTGTATTTAGTATTTCTATTGTGTTCAGTGTTTTTATTTATATCTCCATTTGTGCCCACCTTTTACTTGACCCTTTAACTCATGCCCACCTTTAACCTGACCCTTTTAAACTGACCCTTTAAGTCGTGCCCCTCCCCAGCTCCTTGTCCTTGTCCCTTCCCCAGAGCCCACGTGGGGACGGGCACACCCAGTGCCCCCTCCAGGATGGCCTTTCTGTGTCCCAGCAAACCCTTCCTGGACAGCTCCTTGTCCTTCTGGGATCGTTCCATCGCTGGGATTTGATTTTAGTGAGGAAATGTGTCCCTGTGTGGCTTCCCCCGTTCTGTGGGTGGCCCCAAACCAAGAGCTGCCTGCGAAGAGCTCCTGCAGCCACCACCTTCCAGTGCTTTGGAAACCTGAGAGCCGAGTTTTCCCTGTGCTGTCCGGGATTAGGAACAGGACCTGCACAGAATGTTCTTATTAGAGTGAGTTTGTCTGATCCCACCAAGAGATGGAGAAGGTTCTGAGCAGAGCCCAGAGGAATCTGCCCCTCTGTGCTCCAACACCTCTTGGAATGTTGTCCAAAGTGTCCGACCTTCCCACCTTGCTACTCCTCCTGGAAAAGTGCCTTTCAGGATTTAACCATCCCAGGCTGGGTGTACCCAGAGCCTCCTGCATCGCACACCTGCCTGAATCCTGGTCCTGCATCCCTGGGGAAGGACATTTCCCAAGGTGAGGATGAGGAGCCTTCCCTGGGCAGTCCCTTCCACTTTCTCCCAGGTCAGCAAAGGGCTGGACCTGGAGAGAAAGGGAGTCCCCCACATGCCCAGGGCAGATCACTCCCTGCTTCCATCAAAATATCCCAGTCGGGGAGTCAAACCATGGGCAAACTGTGCTCCAGCCCACAGGGAATGACACAAGAAAGGTCCAAGGGGCACAGGCCAAAAAGGTGTCCACAAGGGACCTTCCTGGCCCCAAGATCCACTGGAGAGGGCAGGACAAACATCTCCCCTGTTCCCCATTTCTGGGAGGTGGCCCAAACATCTCCAAGGGGATGCTCACAGGAGCTCCCCTCCTCACCCCCATCCCTCCTGTTTCCCTTGGAAAACAAGCATCAATGACACACCTCCAACTATGGCCTGAGCTGTTCCAGTCCTACGGGAAGGAGGAGGTGGAACCCAGGCCCTGGAGATGG